>MU158705.1:1643484-1823715 GCA_015888305.1 Antheraea pernyi
GAAGTAGTGGAAAGGTGGAGGCGGGACCTGGCGGACGCGCGGTACGGGCGATACACGATCGACGCCGTCCGCCCGGTCCTGCCGGATTGGTATAGTAGAGGATGGGGCTCCCTGACGTTCCGTCTGGTGCAGATCCTGACCGGGCACGGTTGCTTCGGTTGGTACCTGCACCGGATAGTACGCAGGGAGCCGACCGCCGTATGCCATCAGTGCGGCGTTGACCTGGACACCGCGCAGCATACTCTGTCTGAGTGTGCTGCGTGGGAGGAGCAACGTCGCACTCTGGCTGCGGCGGTAGGACAAGATCTCTCACTGCCGAGCGTGTTTGTAGCCATGCTCGGTAGTGAGGATAACTGGAATGCAATGGCGAGATGACTTCCTCGCAGAAGGAGGCGGCGGAGAGGGTCCGTGAGCAAGACCCTCAAAGTGGCCGTCTCCGCCAACGGGGGACGGGCAGGAGGAGGCGTCAGTTTGACCGCCTCCTCCCACTGTAACCGGTACAGGGAAGATGGGTCGGGGGGCCCACCTTCCCATTGCACAGGTCCGGCAGACGGAGAAGTGGGCGGTGTGTACACGGCTGTCTCCTAACAAGACGGGGCCCGGCGGCGACCCTTTTGCTGCTGGGCCAACCGCTGGGGCGGCACGATGAAGTCTATAGAGAGCGGAAGACGTACACCGTGGGGTTTTGTCCGTGCGAGTCGGACATAACCCACCCTCTCCCCCGGGAGGGTGGCGTATCCATAAGGGATTTCCCCACGTTAAAAAAAAAAGCTCAAATAGGTCGCGAATTGCATGTATCAGGCAACAGCCAAAGCTGAAGTGTGCTGTGCACCCTTGAGCTAGTTGTCAAAATAAAATCGGCTGAATGCCTTAAGCGCTCGCCTTAGTAGCCCGGTGAAGCTGTTAAGACCTTGCTGGGCCAATAGCATAGTCAGTTCGAAAAATAATATATTATTTTGGGAATTTAAAATTCTTAGAGACTTAAATCTAATCCAGAGAAACTTAGTTAATGAACAAAATAGCTAATTACTCATATTATAAGATTTCACTTTTTATTAACGAGATTCACTACATTTATATATATATGTATATATATTATATATGTACATTATATTGTTTATAATAATGTTATTGTACTGAAATATCACACATTACGGTACGTATTACTTATATAATTATTACTGTAATAAAAACTCGTATTCTGGTAATTTAAAAACACAGGTTGTGTTTCAATTTACGTTTCTTGGAGGCGTTTACAATATAATTAATTATTACTGAAAATGTATAGTACTGTTACCCTTATAATAACAGTACGTTATGTAATATAATATAATGGTTGACCTAACTTTAAGTACAATAATCAAATAACAGAAAACATAAAAATGAGATTAAGGTACAAATAAAGCAATTATTCTGCTCATAATCATTTGTTATCTTTTAGTGCTGTTGTACTATTATGGTATAAACGTGATAGAAAGTATTTTTTATATCTCGCATACTAGTAGTAACCGCAACATTTGTTATTATTTTTTATTCTAATAAACCATTGAGTTTACAAGTAAATAAATATTACATGATATTCTCTGTGTTCAAATATCAACGTATACATGATGATTGTATTTATTATGATATAATATACTGAGTAATTTATTTGCATTTTATTGCATTACTGTAGCACTGCCTGGTAACAAGTTATAGTAAAAATCTCCGTGAAAAAAAAACATTAACTGTGCCACATTTTTTGTGATCAGTCAATCTGTGTTAAATTGTATGTTTGATATATACTAACATCCATTTTATATAAGTATATAGAATATCTATTTTATTGTAGCGACCACTGAAGGATAATGCTTATTCATTCATACATTGGTACCATACACAAAGTGAATAACGTTTTATCGCGAATAATAAAGTTGTGTTTGTATATTAGAGGTCGGTCACGTGCGCTTGTGCACGGGACGCGGTACGCACACGTGACTGCCTCAACGATTCACAATTCACATCGCTCGAACGGAACTTCGTTCGAAATACAGTTTAAAGCTTGCTAGCGCATACAATAGCGGTTAGCTGAGCGCCCACAAATGGTATGCTACTCTTAAACCTTGCCGAAATGCAACAGAATTTAAATTTAATACTTTTTAATACTTCAAACTTCTTTCGTATGTCGAAATGGTTATACAAGTGGCATGTGTATTCGATAAATATAATTTTATTTAATAACAACCGATTACGATTAATGAAAATATTTTCAGTAATAAACTTACAACTAATTGTAAGAATAAGATAGAACTGAGGCGCTGCTGTGAGGATATTTTTGTGAAACATGTATAGCGGCGGGTTTGACTGAATGTGAGCGTGGCGACGCGTCGCATTGCGTACATCGCCACGGTATATCATTTTGAATGTTTGTGTTTAATAAATATAAATGTTTATTAAGTAAAAAGTAACCTTTTTTTTCCAAGAAAATCGTAATATTTTATTTTTGATTATGCAATATTTATTTTCTGTCGTAAAGTCTCCTTTTATGCATATTACCTGTTCAAAATAATATCAATGTTTCACAACTGCCAGGCGTCTCGCGACAGCTCACAATTCTTTTTATCAGTCAGCATTACCTACGGTTTTCATCAAGTAAGTATTCATTTGTGTATAAGAGATAAAAAAGAATGCTTCGATAAAACAAAAAGAAATGTTTACTTTTATTGTTATTGTCTTACGGTACATTCTATTTAAATAAATATTTTTTGTCCCCTTTAAACATAATTAACACTTTGAACGGAGCGAAAGTACTCAATTTTAGGCTCTGTACATTGAGCGGTGTTATGTGCCAACCCGCCACATCTAGGCCGCGTTTCCACCGAACGGGTCTTGACTTTTTGTTCGTGATGATGCGGAACAGCAGAGAGAAATTCGGTGAGATAAAGCAGCACTCGTTAAGGAGGACACGGTCACGAGGAGTCATCGGTTCCGAACTCGACGAATGTAGAGCACCGATGTTTCTCCTTGGGCCACGGCACAACCTGTCCGCAGTGCCATTATCGCCCCGGGCCGGGTCGAAACGCGAAGCCCGTTTTCGCATTAAAGTATTCTTGCATTAGTGTTAAATACCTACGTATCAAACAGAATATATTATATACTACGTAATTTTTGTTGTATCATTTCATAATTTTATCAAAATAGATGGATTATGAAATGATTTTGTTACAAATATAGAAATAGAAACATTAAGATTTTAATCTGTAAAACGTACATTGTTATAGCCTACGTGTAATGTGGTACTTTCTTTATCACTAACTATATAAGTTGGCATTGTTCGTTGAAGAGAAGGCAAAAATTCCGATAATATTTTGGAAAGCACACACGGAGTCCTTATGTAAGAGTTCAATGTGACACTTAGCACGAAAGCAATGTACGTCCGTTCAGCGCGCCACTTTCCTTGCGGTACAATATTTGGACGATTCGGATTCGCATGACTTATACAAATCATATATCTGCAACTAATTCTTAATAATACATAGAGCTTTACGGCGTTGTTATTTAGCTACTCAGGTACTCTCATTTTTAAGGAATTTTAATTGTAAATTATAAAACTTATGTGACAACTGATTACCATAACTTGTCTCTACCTGATGCTGCAGCATATGAACTTCTACATCGTTTAACAGATCACCATATTTTACTATAACTGTATGATTGATTACTAGGCTTTGCCTCCGGCTTCGCTCGCGTTCATGTTGATTTAATCTATGGGGTTATCATTTGGGGTGTAAGGGGTGTCGAATAACATGACTTGAGACACTCAGGCCAACATCACCTGCACGTGGTGCACCCTGCTGAATAACGAGCGAGGCAATGGCGAAAGCGGGGTGGTAGGGTTCTAAAGTCTGCCTGTGTCGCAACCACCATGTATATGGCGAAAAAGCCCGTCATAGTGATTCGCTTCTGCGGGTCGCGTTTCGGGATCAGCCTGTGCATATCCAGCTTTTCGCAGGCCGGCATGACAGCGGCGACCGGCGATGGATACTGTGTCGCTCGTTGGTCGCCATTTTTTGTGGATTGTACTGTACTTACCATCAGGCATACTGCTGTCATTTTGCCATACTACAATAAAAAATAAAAAAAATCCATCGCGAATAGTAATTTTTTGTGTATGAAAGGTACCCTATATTCTTTTCTGTACTCTAGACAACTTATATGCAAAATTTCGTAATGACCGGTTGAGTAGTTAAGGTGTGAAAACGTAACAAACAAAGAAACAAACAAACAGGCACACGTTTGCTTTTATAGTATTAGTTAGGATAACAAAAGATAAGGAACTCGTGCGGAGCCGCGGTCACAACTTGTATATTAATAATTCCCCATAAACGAAGTGTTTTCTTTGTCATAGTCGTAGTCCGGTGAAGCTGTTAAGACCTTGCTTGGTCAATAGCGTAGCCAGTTCGAAGAAAAAAAAATGTGTCATAGTCCGATCTGAATGGTATAACTCAACGTCCATCATCATAACATAGTATAAAACAAAGTTCTCTGGCACGTCTGTCTGTCTGTCTGTTCGCGATAAACTCAAAAAGATCTGAACGGATTTTCATGCGGTTTTCACCAGTAGATAAAGTGACTCATGAGGAAGGTTTAGGTATATAATTTGTCAAGGTTTTTTTTATTATCAGGGCGGGATATCGTCCGCGGGGCGGGATAATTGAAAATAAAAAGGAATTCCAACGTAGCCTTCAGAAGTTTATATCTCACATTGACTATACTCAGATTGGACTCGATTCCACTTTGGTATTGTTTAGCTATCAGCTACAAGGAACGCCCAACTTTTTTTGTGCGTTTATTATATTTTTTAAACAATCCTATCCTTACTAATATTGCGAAGACAAATGTTGGTTTGTATTATGCTTTCACGCTACTTAACAAGTCACCATGAAATTTTCCATACACGTTATCAGGGATACAGTAAGAGACAGGGTATCGTATACTAAAAAAAGTGCTTTTTATTTAATCATATGGCTAAATAGAGTATCCATTTTTTTATTATCATCGCTTGAGTGATTATTCTATTTGTCGCTGCGAGGTTCAATATATGTGGAACAGTGCAGGGGTCAATAATTGTTACTTTTTAACACCTCCCGGGGAGCACGTACAGTAGGATGAGAGGTACACTTCCTGCGGTAACATTAACCTCCTAAAATGTACTGTTTCCGAAGGTATATCCTTCTCTATCCTCAAAGCCATATTAAAGCAGACGAAAGCTAGTATTTTTTAGTATTTGCCGTCATCTATTATTTATATATTAATATCATTCGTGGTACATTAGTAGCTAGGACCTACCATTAAGTTCGCGGATTCCATCCCTGGGCATGACCGATTTTCGTGAAAAGAGAACAAAAGTCATTTCTGTACGGAGGTGTCATATATTTATTATATGTATGGTATATCAATTACTTAGTTATCATAACACAAACTAAGGACACTTTTTACATCTCTTTTTTTCGCACCAATTATTTTAGGAATCCTCTCTTTTTACGATCTTGTAATCACTATATTAAATTCCTTTAAAGTGCTGACATATTTTCAAATAATTTATTATCTTATAAAAAGAATGTGGCTTATGTGCTGTATAAGACTGGTATGTAAAGTATACTTCATGTGTCTTATTTTAGTTTTTTAATATTTTTTTGTGTATATTAAATAAAAATTACTCTCCGAGATGTAAGCAAAGTGATAATTTGCAATTAATTTTAACCAAGTGTAAGTAAATACTTATCAAATTGACGCTATGACTTCATAAAAGTAGTGTAAAAATGTTTAGCTTTTAAAAATCGGTAATTTAGACCTTTTAGTTTATAATGTGATTATAACATGTTTATGTATTATGGTTGTTTGTTACCTAATAAATAAATAAACAAATTGCTTAGTTTGCAATTAAATAGTCGTGAATGTAAGAATACATTCTTGGCTTTTTCTATTATTTTGGCGGCAATTCAAAATTTAATTTGAATTTTATTTTGTTCAAAATGGGCAAAAATGACAAGTTGTGACGCGTCAACTAGGCAAATAATTGTTAATTTACATATAGATCGTAAGCGGGCGTACAGAAGAGTAGCTGAGCATTTAAATTGTTTTGTTAAGAAAGTTTTTAATGTAATTGATCATTATAAAACAGATGGAACTGTTGAAAATGTTCTTAGAAAGGCTGGGCCAAGAAAAACCTCTCCCAGAAAAGAAAGATACGCTAATCGTTCGTGTTGCTCAAAAAGACCCAATTAAAGGCTCCAACTAGATTAAAAATGAAGTTTTTTCACCTGATGACTCGAAAAATATCTTGTTAAGACTGATAGCCCGAAGAATAGTTTGGAAGAATCTCTCGAAAGGTACCGCTTCTTACCAAGCAACACCGAGAGAAGCGATTACTATTCGCTAAAAAATATGTTAATTGGACGGTACGAGAGTAGAAAAAAAAAATTTTTAGATGAAACAAAAATAAATATGATAAATTCCGATGGAAAGCGCTATGTTAGACGTCCTGTAAACAATGCTTTTAATTATAAATACACAAGGAGTATAGTCAAGCAAGGTGGCGGTAACATTAACGTTTGGGCGTAGTCCAGTGAAGCTGTTAAGACCTTGCTAGGTCAATAGCGTAGTCAGTTCGAGAAAAAAAAATTAACGTTTGGGGGTGTTTTTCCGGATGTGGAGTTGGAACCCGTTCGAAAGATTGGAGGTACAATGGATCAATGGCAATACAAAAATATCTTAGAGCACATATTGATTCCCTACTTGGACGATCATTTGCCTGTAACCTGGATCTTCCAGCATGACAATTACCCTAAACACGGCCAATAGCGTCAAATGTTTCCTTAGCGAACAGCGTATATCCGTTTTAGACTGACCAGCAAATAATCCGGATTTAAACCCGATAGAAAATCTCTGGTATATTGTTAAAAAGAAAGTCTCAAACAAACGTAACACCAGTCAAAACGAACTATATGAAGCATTTGTTGAAGCATGGAATTCAATCCCCTAGAAAAATGTATGAAATTAATCGAATCAATGTCACGTCCTTGCAGTGCTGTTATTGAAAAGAAGGGATACGCCACTAAATATTAATTATAACTATTGGTAGGCTGTGGATAGTAGGTAGCTATTTCGTAAATAACAACACTAATTACTAATACTTAAACAAATATTGTTTTTTTATACTTTTTTGTTGTTGTTTCTAATTAATTGACCATAATTTTTTGGTGTTGTTATTTAATTTTATACTGTAATAAACATGGACAACGTCGAGGCAGTTACTAGTTTAGTATGTAAGTTAAAATATACTTTATTATTTTATTTTGAACAGGTAATTTTTTCATATCATCTACACACTCATGTAATTTTACTATGACCTTACTTTCTCCGTTGGAGAGATTTGTAATTTCTCGGTTCTAGATTCAACAGCTTACATTAAATTCTGAGAGTATGAAATGGAATTTATTACGCCGAGACCAAGGGGTACTGACTCATGTGAATAGAACAAGAAATTGTTTATTTAAGAGGCAGTAATGAGTGATGCGTCTGCATGAAGGGATAAAAAAAATTATGTTTAATTTTTTTTCCACTAATTACGGCACTGGCCTGACGAGACGGGCCTTCACAGTTTGAGCGAACTACAAATAATTACGTTCCATGAGGGCACAGTTCGAAATATTATTAATATATAAATTAATATAACAGTTGCTCTTAAACCGGTTATATATCTGTGTTGTTAACAATTTTTTTTAAGTAGGCCGTATAACTTTCATTTCTTATAAAAAGTATTTTGTTATCTGTTAAGTGAGTACCAAATGGAAATAATAAAAAATTATGGAAAATACTGTTAGGAACATAAAAGTAACACGTTTTATTAAAAAGACAAATCTCACATTTTGTTTATTGTTTTTTCAATTATATTATGTTATTATAAAGATAATATCTATATATAATAGCATAATATTATATTATACATATAATGTGTTATCATATTTCATAGTTATAAGGAAGCGCTAAGTTCTTTGTGTATAAACAAACGAAGAACTCTATGAGGCGGAAGCAATAAAAAGTTTACACACGTGAAACCACCTACTAAGTGTAATCCTATATGTTCATTTATGCTAAACAATTCCCCTGTTTGTTCCGCTATACACACAACACTGCTGATAAGACTGATTTATATCTAACCACTAATTAATGGACAGAGGATGTTTGTGTTCGTACTGATGACACCGTGTCAGGTGTCATTAGAAGAAGATTCGCTGACTGCCTCAACAATCGCGAGGTCATTGGCCTCAGGCAGCGCTATAAATTTGGCGAACAATGCTTTGAAGTTGCGAGGTGAATGGCCGCGCACAGAGGGGCTGAGCGTGGGCAGTTATTGACCCATATTTGAGGTGAAATGTAGATCAGTGGGCGAGAGCGGCGAAATTCGCCGTAGAGTCTGCAAGCTACATTGATATTGTAACTTAAGCTGCGCCCGCGTTGCCTCCGACCGCGACGTTTCTACGTGACGCAGTACAAAGCGCGCAGGTGTGACTTGCGTTACTTACACTGAATATAAAACTTACGCTACTTGTATGATATATCTACTATTATACTATATTATTATACTAATGCAATGTTAAACTTCTCCTATTTTTTTATAATATTGATTTTAAGTAACTTATTGATTTTATAGAAAAGAGTTGTCGTCGTTTTATTAGCGAGCACAGTTCACTGTTGTACTAAACATCACTTTCGATCAGATATGATTGAGGTCAACCGTAAGCTCACCTTTACTAAGTCTAATAAAATAAATTATCCGCCTGACTGTACAACTATGTGGCGTTCCTACTTTATTAAAATACCTCAAAATAAAGAAGGTCAATTTGCGTTTACGGTTTTTTTTAGCAATCATTCAATAAATTTAATTATCTATAAATGTCTGTTGAAATATGCGAATTTGGTCGTTTAGATTTCTTTTGGCCTTCACCTTCAATTTTGCAAAAATACTCTATGGCCTAATTGCATTTTTAAGGTTTTTGATTACTAGGTAGTTTGTAAAGTATTGACTAAGGTAATTTTAATATAGATTAAAAGTAAAGTCGCTTTTAAGTTTAATTTTGTAGTACATATATTGGTTATTATCATTACATAGTATAAAACAAAGTCCCCTACCGTGTCTGTCTGTCTGTCTGTTCGCGATCAACTCAAAAACTACTGAACGGATTTTCATGCAGTTTTCACCAGTGGATAAAGTGATTGACGAAGAATGTTTTGGTATATAATTTGTCAAGAATATATTTTTAATCAGAGCGGGACAACGTCTGCCGGGCCCGCTGGTATAGTATATAATAGTTGACAATCATAATTGACCAATTATTTTTTTTGGCGTTCCAATACATATCTGAACTCCATATGAGGGACGGCGCAATGTTCGGTAACATGGCTTATTCTGGACTTTGGTTAGGAGTCTGTTCACTTATTTAATCTATTATAAAAATCTTAATTTATTACTACTAGCGCGAAGATTGTATAGCAGTTTTGACATGTTCTTTTTAATGTTATTAGTATTTTAACAATGTATTCTAATCTATTACAATTATTTATTTTTTATCTATCCTCAAGTAGAAAGGGTTGTATATGAAGTTATCTCATTCGTATGACCCAAATGAACACGTGTGCGCGGTTCAGAAAACGACATATTCGCAAATAAAGAAAAATTCTTTATTACCTTTCGAAACAGTTAAACGGTCCTTTGTCCAGGTTGTCCAGACACATAAAAATGTCGGTTTTCTGATGAAACCATTTATGCCATTTAAAAATGGGGTCAGATAACAGTTTTTAACACAGTGCAAAGTTATAAGTGTTTCTATACAAGATATTTTATTGATAAATCAAATTATCAAACTAATTATTATTTTAATATACTTCTAAGCTATTCTGTAATTCATGTAGATAATGAGGTATTATTCTACTAAAGTTAAATTGAATTATAATAAAGGAAACGGGTACAATACAAATGGTTGTACATATTTTACCATATACCATACTTATAAATACAGATTAAAATCACTGTACTTGTTTACAAATATTAACATTCAGCATTTTATTATATTAACTAATATTATAAATGGGAAAGTTAGTTCGTTTGTTTGTTTGTTATACTTTCACTCCTTAACTACTCAACCGATCAAGAAATTTTGCATGCACGTTTTCTGGAGTACAGAATAGTACATTCATCTAGAAAGAAATGTTCCATTACTGAGCGTTGAATAAAATCTAGATTAACGTGAGCACAGCCGCGATCAAAAACTAGAAAATAAATAAATACCAGAAATATAATCACGTATCATACTTGTTTTCGTACTTTTTTTTTTACCTTTTTTGTTGGCAACTAATCTATTAGATTATTACTGCCATTGTCGAGTAGTTAATAGAATTACAAGTTCTTCTTCCATTCCATTTTTGGCAACCAGTCTTCTAGTAGACTATTATTGCCATTGTCAAGTGAGTATCGATATTACAAGTTTCTTGATATAATTTCCATGAACAAGATGGTGGCCATCTTGTTAGAACTTTCCATGGAAATTTTGTGGCATCTCAGAATTCATGGTTCGTGGTATTATTTTCCATTCACTTCACTTATGCACAATAAACAAACTATATTACATAAAACACCACCAATTTTACCCAATATAGAGTCAAGTAACACAAGATTATGAATAAAATATAAAATCCACTACATGACAGACCAAAATCAAAATTCAGGTTTTTATAAGACTAGGCTTACGGCTTCGCTCATGTTGATGTAGATTCGAGCTATCCTTCGAGAACAGTACTTTTTTCTCGATAAAAGGTACACCCTTTGTTCTTTTGTGTACCCCTCATAACAACACAAAAAAAACTCACGTTAGAATTTATTTAAAATTCAAACTCATGCCTTTGACTAATGCCCTAACACACTATAGAACTATCAAATCATATCGGCTGACCTCACCGACAGATCGTTTTCGACAGGTAATTAACTTTTTTTTAAACCTACAATTAAAAAAATGACCATGTATTGTGTAGATATTTCTCGAACATATGAAAATATTTTGCAGTAAAAGTGTTTTGCTTCAATAGGACGCGAGTCCTCCTTATACGTACATTCGTGACATGTTTCTATTTCCGCTTAGCACGTCGTCGATCCGACAACGTTTGCGAGTGTCATACTCGGCCCAATTCTCAAGTACCTACTCGTAGTATAAGAAAATTATTAAAGTACAACGACTTGTACGTTTATCGCACTATATATGTGTTGTAAACAATGATTTAAAGACCATTTCGAATATCTCCTACACGATCGGCATTTCTAGTGCATTTTTTCAGTGGCTGATTCTGTAGTGGCGTACACGCAAGCGAACTGTTCTGAGTTTATTGCTATACTGTGTACAACCAATCCATCACCATTTATTCATATCTTTAAGGTTGTTCACAATTATAGTTATATAGAAAATGTTTGTACATTTACATATGTTAATTATAACGTAACTAGCGACCCGCTCCAGCTTCGCATGGGTGCAATGTAGATATCCATTTTAATGAAATACTGTTAAGGGCAGTTTTGATCTACATGACATGTCCATCGTATGTAAATAGTACGATACAATTTTAGTAGGTGGTAGAGCTACGCTGAAGCTATTAATGGTTTCAGTACGAATGGGCCGGCTCGCCCGGGGTAGTACCACCCTCTCACAGAAAACCGTTGTTGCGTTTCGTTCGCTCAGTGAGAGCGCCGGAGGCCCACCTCCCCTCCTCTTCCCCCTTTACTTACTCCCCCTCTCCTAAAGACAGGTTGGCAACGCATTTGCGACTCCCCTGGTGTTGCAAGTGTCTATGGACGGTGGTGATCACTTAACATTAGATGACCCACCTGACCGTTTGCCTCTTATGATATAAAAAAAAATGTAATGTATTTGATTGGATAAGGAATAATACTGTTTTGTATAAATAGCTTGGTAAATAATACATCATTATTTTTATAAAAAGATAAAAATGGTTGCTGTGGGTTATCCTTTAGAAATAAATATATACCATCACGCAATTTTTTATCGATCTTTTTAGAGGTATGTAGTTCCGTGGTACATTAATTTGATTTATCTCGTAACTGTATTAAAATCCATTGAATAGTTTAAAAGATCTAAGAGAACAGACAGCGGAAGCGAGTTCATTTTATACTATGTAAAGATAACTTATTAGAAAACGTGAGATGATAGAATTTTCTGATTAATATGTATTTATTCAAGGGCTTTTAAACTCTTTATTATCAGCACCATAATATACTAAAGTAAAGCCTTATCGCAATATTAGACTCTTTTTAAACGTATCTTTTATTTATTAGCATATATTAACTTTTTTTTTAACACTTTCACTAAATATAATTATTGGTGGAACTGTTGAAACTTAGGCTTAATCGAATATTACCTATATAAGTAATTTTTGTCACACCAATTTTGAATCTCATTTTAATTTAAATTTCGATAAATTGTATCGAAATATATATAAATATATATATTATGTTGAGCAAAAAGACATGTTATAAGCAATACTAGCCGTGCTTACGACTCCGTACACGCCTATGCCTATATTTTATCTGTTTATTTTCACTCACAATTTTGTTTATTTATTTATATTTTTATTTTATGATTTCTAATAATATCTGTTGGCTGTCAGAAAGTAAAAACTTTTGCTTCGTACACAATTTCTTGAAAATATATTGTGCACATATTTTTATCTTTTTTTTTACAATATCGTAAAGTATTGA
The DNA here is from genome assembly GCA_015888305.1 of Antheraea pernyi. Classification (NCBI taxonomy): domain Eukaryota; kingdom Metazoa; phylum Arthropoda; class Insecta; order Lepidoptera; family Saturniidae; genus Antheraea; species Antheraea pernyi. The sequence goes on from MU158705.1 coordinate 1,656,290, forward strand.
CAATGTCTATGTGAATTGAGGAATGTCATATCTTCCTATGCACAAATCGGTGAGACCATTAAATCCAGATATACAAAAAGTAGACAAGTATTTTCTAATGTCGTATTCATACATATAAAAAAACATATACATACAGAACTACAGATTTATTAATATCGATAACCAGTTATAGTGATATTTGTGATAAATACACTCACGAATAACCATTATTAGTCTAATAATTTTAATAATATACCTTCACAATTGTTCCATTACTTTGATAAATCGCACCACATTGTGCACTACACAGCGTCTCATTGTATTCCAACATCAATACACCGACGAGTGTATCTTAATGTTTATCTATGAATATTTCTCACGATTGTGCGACGAGTCCATACTTCGTTTGGTATCAATTTATTTCTCAGAATACTTATAAATCTCGAACGGTTCTAATTATCAGTACCAATATTATAAAGAGGTAAAGTTTGTGAGGTTGTAGAGGGTAATATCCGAATCTACTAAACCGATTTTGAAAATTCCTTTTACTAATAGAAAGCCACGTTATTTTTGAGTGTCATAGGATATATATTAATCCGAAAAATGAAAAGAGTTTTTTTGTGGTATTCGGATTTGCAAAGTGGGAGAAAAAACGGTCGAACGAAAACGTTTTTTACGAACGCTGCCTTAACGATATGAGATATATGATTGAGTTACAGAGAAAAGTTGTAGAGCTTTATAATGCCTACAAAAAAGCTCAGATTCATTTTAGGATTTGAATTTACGTCGACAGATGCGGCATTAAAAAATGTTACCACTAACCCGTCATCATTTAATAGGCTACTTTTCAAAGAAGTGCAATTTAACGTTTTTAGTTTAAATCATTCGACTTATGTCACGTCATTAATCTTTTTTCGGAAGTCGTATAATTGTTAATAGCATCTTCAATTTCTTTTTTTTTACCAGTTTCCTCTTTAAATTTAAGTAAACAGTACAAATTAAAAACAGAATCATGCAGCGATATAGCTTCTGTTTGTGTATTTTTTATAATTATTATCATTTTAATGCATGTAACTTTAATGTATGACAGCATATGTCTAACTTTTATACTTCAGTATAAGGGCATAAGTGATGTTTAGTGGTCATATTATCAACAACAATTATGAATTCTTATCGATATGTAATGATATAATAACTGAGCCACAGCAACGCGTGGCCGGGTCAGCTAATAGTGTACACATAGTCCTTATGTCACGTAGTATAAGTACAAGGTTACTATAACGATATAATTTGCTCTAGACGAGTTTCTGAAAGCGGCTTGAAGAAAGTACTTTTACTGAGAGAAGGCGCGACGTGGCACAGTTTCCACGCGAAACGTTACACCGGGCACTTCGCACGTACGTCATCGGTTGGCGCCTGCTCGAGCTTTCCAACCGACACCACAAATTTAACGAGTCAACTAAAGCGTCCCGGCTGTGAAATGCGAGTAATTATCTACTGAATATCTATTTATTTTACTTTACTAGTCATAACACTAGACGGTTATACGATTAAAAACAAATTTACATGACGATCTAACGGTTTTATGTTCTGATTAAAGTTCTACGTAAATTAATAATATTGTCTACAGGTATAATGAAAATACAGTTCCTTTGAGGCACAATTACGTTAAAATTACTATTGAACGTATCGCCATAAGACTATGATCGTTCGATGCGGATTTATTTTTGTTTGAATTTTCTCTTAGACGGTTCTAGGACTTTAATATTTTGGATTCTTTTGACTCCTCATTTTTTTTTTTCCTCGAACTGACTACGCTATTGACCTGGCAGGGTCTTCACAAGTTCACCGGACTACTAAGGTTGGCGCTTAAAGCACTCAACCGATTTGGTTTTTAGGTAACATACACAAGGGCGCACGCGCACCTCGGCTTGGGCTGTTACCTGGAAAAACTTGCGTCTGACCTAGCTAACTATTCTAAGCTATTCATACATATATACATTTGTGAACCATACAATCGAAATTGCATGATTCACAAATGAATACGTGAATATCGGAATGATCCTCATTTTTCATTTCGATTTACTGTACGGCAATAAAGACAAAAGATACGCAGGTTAGTACTTTATAAAATTCGCTGAACAATCTCTCATTTATCTCTATCATTAGTACTCACTGATATTGCGAGTTAACTGGAGTAGTGTTTCCAGGTTAATTGTACACCAAACAATTTAACGTTCGCATGGAACTTGTTTGATTTGAGACGTAAATGAGGCTTATTGTAAACGCTATTAAAAAGTTTGTATTTACAAATACATTTGGTAGCTAATTAGATATTGCTTCTACGTATTTTATTTTTATCTTTATATGACGCCTTTAGTGAATGTAAATAATAACCACCGGTTGGATAGAAATGTTGTTATTGGGCCTCACATGTCGAGCTTTCTGTTTATTAGATAAATCTGTGCCATTTCTCGATGTTCTTGATGTTATTTTAATTGACACATTTATTGTTATTTATTGCTATATTATTCTTCAAAGTAGGCGCCTAATATTTATATACGTATAAAAATCTATCTATATAAACATGTTCATTTTAAATTAGTATTGATTCTGTAATAAAAAAAAATGATAGGGGAATGTCGTTGTGCATGCATTATTCAAAAACTATAGATATCTTTTTTTAGTTTTACTTCTTAGGCACTTGTCCCTTATCCAAAAAAGAAAATTATCCTAATTCCTTCATGTATAATATACTATCTATACTAATATTATAAAGCTGAAGAGATTGTTTGCTAATACGCGCTTATCTCAGGAACTACTGGTCCGATTTGAGAAATTCTTTCAAGGTTATTGGATATATACCATTACGTTAAGACCAATAGAAGCGGAACACCAATGAAGAATGTTTCAAAATTGAGATCAATTGATCAATTGGGAATATTATTTACACTAATGATTTTATAAATTAGTAGGGAATTTATTCCTAATTGAAATAGAACACTATATTCACGGTGAAGGACCCGTTATAGTAATATGATGCTAGGCATCGTAGATCAGTCATTATTTATCAAGACATCAAATGACTCTCTAGATATTATTCGGAGGCCGGCAAACCAAGGGTCTTATTATTTGCCTTTCGGCTATGGCGCGTCTTGATTTTTATAGTTATTCAATACGAGTAAATCTCTCTTATCTTAATGATATATAGACGAGGACGACACAGAAAACGACACGTTCGATATTAATTGATTACTGTCCCTGTGATTTTCTCACTCGTTTTCAAAAATCAAAATTTAAAATACTTTATTCAATTTAGAACCTAAGAAAGTGCTTATGAACGTCAAAACTGCCACCGGTACGGAAAACAACCCAGTCATCGAGAAGAACAGGCAAGAAACTCGATCTGGTTTATCTTTTTAACATATATATTAGGGTGTGCCAAAAAACGACGATATTTTTTTGCTCTCAGCCCAAAATATCTCAGAAGATGTCCCAACAAAGCTCCTGTTAAAAGCGGAGCTCAAAATTCCAATTCTAAAAGGTTCTCCATCGAACTTATAGTTTTCCATATATATAACATTGGAAACATGGTCTTTATTACTTTTTTGTCCTGCAAACTGTTATACATTTTTTTTAAAACGAATGAATGGAGCTTTTTTGCTTTTTTTTAACTAAACTTTAAGAGTTAGACAAAAATGTTAAATGGCAAATTTGTAGTACTTTTAAAATTCTATAAAAAACGTTCTTGTCAATTTTTTCATATCATCAATAACAACAAAGTTACAGGGCTCATGTATATTTATTTTTTATCAAATTTTTGCTTTTAACTGATATATCCATATTTAATCAAAAAATTTGGTGCAAATTTGTTAACACGTCGAACTTAGATGTTAAGATATTTGGTACAAACCAAAAAACTTACATATATACATAAAATAAACTAACAGTACAATCATTTTTGTGGATGCACAAAGAGAGCTGCCAGTTCCAGACATCACCATCGGTCACATATTTATTCACTTTATAATAGAACCTAACCTTTGAACCTAAATCCCGCTTGCAAATCGAAAATATGCTTCGGGGCTTTGTTGTAAAACCTAACACTACTTGTTTTTTTTTTTCGAGAACTGACTACGCTTTTGACCTGGCAAGATCTTCACAGCTTCACCGGACTACTAAGACGAGCGCTTAAGGCACTCAGCCGATTATATTTTTAGGTAAAACGCTCAAGGGCGCTCGGCACACCTCGGCTTGGGCTGCTACCTGAGAAACCCGATCTGACCTAGCTAAACAATACAATCGAAATTGCATGATTCACAAACGCATACGTGTATATCGGAAATGAACACTACTGGCTTTTATAACCGGTGTCTTAGATACGATCATACGATTGTTCTTGTTGCAAATAGTCGTACGAATAATCTTCAAGTAAGATAATATGCCATTTTTTAATAACTGATTGTCAGATAATCCAAAAGATGTGTTTTAATAAATAAAAAGGAAGCAATGCACCCTGGCAATGTCGGTGCGTTCAACTACTTATTTAAACAAAGTCTCACGGCGACAAGTTGACAGGTATGTAATTATCATTATAGGTACTCCAGTGCCAGTATTTATATCGTTAAAGGATCGTTGTACAGTCGAATGCACAAGTTATTTGTAAGAGTTTAGTAAAGCAGATTTTCAACAGTTGTGAATACGAGATGGTATATGTATGTTTTGTCGTGATTCGATTAATAAAAGCTATGACGTAAAATGTTTGCTATTATAGATAATAAATTATTATTATCAGAAACTTATAGGTTAAGACATTGCCGAGAACGGATGTGCTGCAGATTTTATTTATTTTGTTTGTTTGTTATTTCATACTAGAGTATTTTTCATAGATAATTATCGATTTATTTTTGTATGGCCTTGTGCAATTACGGAAGTTATTCACAGCCGGTATGTCGCAGCATTTAAGGCTATTTGCCGGATTACGTTTTTAGGGCGTCATAGGTTGTAGGCTTTGGTAAATAAAATCAGGTCGTATGGTATTTTATGGTACTGAATGCTGGAAAGCATAATAAATTGCATTCGAATGTACATCTAACAATTAAAAACATGATGTTATTAAACAACAGGATAAAGGATACAGGATAAGTAAAACGAAGTGTTAAGAAAATAGAAGATTTTTAGTATAAACAAATATGGCTACTAATTCGAAGGGTATAACCGGGATTCTGCCCGCAGGTATGCCGACGTTTATAATCAGGTTGCTACTCTTAGGACCTGAGCAATTATAATACAAAGTGCAAAAACAATGCTCAAATTTAGAAATCATTCAACAGAATGCTTATATTTCATATACTGAAGTAGAAAAACGCGTCCAGAACCGCAGGCAGATGCTACTATTCAAATAAATCGATTCATTACTTATGCCACAGGATCAAATTAATGAATCACTTATTCGCTTAAATAGTTATCGATTGTTATTTAAATACAAATAAAACTTAGAGTGAAATATACTCTGTCCATAGAGCAAAAATATTCTTTTTTTCAATCGTATCTTCTGCCTGTGTACCTCATTTCGAACACTAATGATGTTGTTTCTTTCTATTCTTTCTTTCTATAATAATTCTAATGATATTAAAATGTAAACATAATTTCTGTGACGAACTGTACACTGTTAAAAATATTCGTGACTCATGCCCGTCTAGTCACCCATGACGTCGCAAACATTCCAAGGGCTGAATGAAAAATGACCACCATTTATTTTAACGTAAGCTTTTTTGTTCTCATCGAATGACTCGAACCTCTTCAAAGTGATTATATGAGGGATTCTATGATGACGAGGATCATGATAAACGTCATGCTCATATTTTATTAATACGAATAATATAATTAATAATAATGAAACCATTACAACTTAATTAATAATCAGCGGTAGATATAATAATATCTCCGAGTAATAACTGCAAAATGAAATTATACAATTAACACTTAACAACTATAATGAGTATCTGAAGATGTACCTATTGTTTTGCATGCCTAGACGGTCATCAGCATTACTGGTGGTATTTATGTACGGGTTAAACGTCCTGAGAGGTGATTAATTGTTCTATTATTGTCATTTCGTTCTTTGAACAGCCCTTATTGATATTCTGGTGATATCAGAATAATTCTCGTATTTTGCTCGGTTGCCGTAGTTCGGAACGCCCCGCCCCCCGCATTCTTCACTCTCCATAACCGACCGTATCGTGTTGTTTGTTGTTTTCGAAAAGTATTTTTTGTGCTCCTGCTCGATTTGAGCCCACGTTCAATTGTGACTGGTCAAAGTAACCATCAATTCACATGACAGTTGAGGTTAACGCTTTTTTATTGCTCATGTTTGCTTATTTTAATTAGATATATCAATATCCGTTGTACAGCCGAAATAACATGTAAAGAATTGTTTATGTTTATCAAAAATAATCAAAACTCGTTCGTAAGTTTTACATTATGTTCTACACATTGAAGAGAAGAAAATTAACGTAAGTTATTTTATTTAAAAAAAAAATTATATCATAGGAGGCAAACGAACAGATGGGTAACCTGATGTTAAGTGATCACCACCGTCCATAGACATTGCAACATGAGGAGAGTCGCAAGTGCGTTGCCAGCCTATGTTGGGCCGGGAGTGAGGAAGGGAAGACGGAGGGGAGGGTAGGTCTCCGGCGCTCTCACTGGCCGAACGAAACGCAACAATGCAAGCACTGTTACTTCACGTCGGTTTTCTCTGAGAAGGTGGTACTACCCCGGGCGAGCCGACCCATTCATGCTGAAACCAGTAATAGCTTCAGCGTGGGTCTACCGCCTACAAGAAACAATTGCTGAATTGTTTTTTAATGGTCAACCTACATTAACAACATTACTGTTAAAATCTGTAGCCTATACACTGTGCGGAAATGTAAATGCTGCTGTAAATGAAATACGTACTCGTGTAATACCGACTTTTTTGGAAATTCCGATGCGAAACTATTTGTGAGTCTAGAAAACTTAGAATCGAGAATTATCTTTACTTATTGTAGTTATCATAAACCGATAATTTCTCTTATTAAAATCAAAGAAGATGATGCACAGTGACAGATGTGTATATAATATTATGTAATTATACGAATGATAAACATAAACGATGATATTCAAAAGTGATCAATGAATAATTAAAATGCTACCCAGTAATACAAAGGTTTCACTTCTATCGTGTGTCTTTTTTTATTTATATTCTCAACATACAATAGATAACAAATTAACATTATATGGCCGACCGCTTCACTAGCCGAAAATAAAATATCATTTCACTAATTCCAGCCATCGCGAGTTTTAAAGTTTGTACAAACGTACTTTCACATTTACGACACACTAGTTTTAGTCCGCGGCTTTTCTCGCATTGATTTAAATTTGATCTACCTCTGGGGAATAGTATCTACGTTTTTGGCGAATGAAAGGCACTCTATGTGCTTTTCTATACTTCTGAAAACTTGCATGCACAATGTCATAATAATCGGTTGAGTATTTGAAGCATAAAAACGTAACAAACAAATGAAAGAAACACACATTCGCATTTAACATAATAGTTAGGAGTAGTATTTGGAATCTCGGTGATAAATACTTTCGATAAATATCGTATTTGTGTATTAAAGAGTAGAATTGTTTTTCAGATATAAAGAATTAAGTAGAAAGAAATCGTTAATCGACATAATGTCTAATATTAGAATAAATTGTGCTTATCGATATTTATCATAATAGTGATTGAGAAACAAATTATGACACAATAATATTAATGTACAATTTTAGATGATAAACATTGGTACATTTTATTTTATATAGACCAACATAAATGAAAATATCCCATTTAATTTATTTTAAAAATAAAAAACGATAACGTAATTTTTGTAAATCGGGAACGAAAAATCTCTTTTAAAATACTATTTTTATGCTAATGCGATACGAATATACTTGCCTTGGACATTTTTATTGCTATTTCTAATTCGGATAAAACACGCGTCTTTTTTATTGAAATTATGAGTTACATCGGACTAGCTGATTTTCTCTGCGTTATTTATTTTTTAACAGTATATTTTTTACGTACAGGCGGAAAAGTATGAAAAAAAAAGAAAGCAAACATATACTTTGCTTATTAAATTGTTTTGTAAAGTTTATAAGTTTAGTTCATTACCTCTTTCCTGCGTTTGCGTACCACACCGCTAGTCCCGTTTGACACGCCACTGAGCCCGTAATGCTCATAATAATCGCAATGAAGGTGGTAGAGCCACGCTGTAGCTATTACTAGTTTCAGCATGGATGGGTCGGCTCGCCCGGGGTAGTACCACCCTCTCACAGAACCCCGACGTGAAGTAACAGTGCTTGCATTGTTGCGTTCCGTTCGGTCAGTGAGAGCTCCAGAGGTCCACATCCTTTCCCCTATTCCTTTCCCCTTTCTTCTTTCCACACCCCTCCCCCATACACAGGCTGGCAACGCACTTGCGACTCTTGTGGTGTTGCTAGTGTCTATGAACGGTGGTGATCACTTAACATCAGGTAACCCACCTTTTCGTGTACCTCCTTTTGCCATGAAAAAAAAATAAAACAATATTAGAAATTTAATAATTGCAGTCGTTTTTACGTAATGCACACACAACGGCAGAGATCTCTCATTATTCAGATATATAGGTTCTGATTCAAATTTATTATGTAATTTCTAAAATTTCTCTAATTAAACAACGATAACAATTAAATCGAATGTTAAATGTTATAAATAACTACAGCTTAGACGAACGTTTATGATCTGTAGCGATAATGACAGTAAAGGTCACGCTATCACTCTGAGACTTCGCCTATTGTGACCTTGCTCCAGATCACCCGACCTTGTTCCCTCCACTCAGTTAACGAGCAAGCGCCCTATCGTGTATTGTATAGCTATTCATTAGTAGCAATTGTGAACCCAGTGTGCTTAATGGAACCACATTCCCATAAGGATCAACGTCATATATAATACTTTTTATTCTATATTGTTACAGTATCTATATCATATATAGTTTTATTCATACGAGATCGTTCTTTAAATTTAATCGAAAAGTTGTATATCTCTGGATTCAGTGTATGTATGTAACGGACAGTTTATTCTTACGAAGTTACTAAATTTCATATTTTTGCTTGTCTATAGACCAGTAGGAGAGCAGCATCATGTCGCACTCTGGCTGCGGCGGTAGGGCAAGATCTGTCACTGCTGAGCGTGGTTGCGGCCATGCTCGGCAGTGAGGAAGTGTGGAACGCAATGGCCGCCTTCTGCGAGGAAGTCGTCTCGCAGAAGGAGGCGGCGGAGAGGGTTCGTGAGCAAGATCCTCAAAGTGACCCTCTCCGCCAACGGAGGACAGGCAGGAGGAGGCGGCAGTTTGATCGCCTCCTCCCACCATAGCTGGACCGGGGAGGATGGTTCGGGGGACCCATCTTCCCATTGCACAGGTCCGGCGGAAGGAGGAGACGGCCGGTGTGTACCCGGCTGTCTCCTAACAAGACGGGGCCCGGCGGCGGCGCTTTCGCTACTGGGCCAACCGCTGGGGCGGCACGATGAAGTCTATAGAGATCTCGTGCCGCCCCAACTATAGCGGCAGACGTACACCGTGTGGTTTTAGTCCGTACGACTCGGACATAACCCACCCTCTCCCCCGGGAGGGTGGCGTATCCATAAGGGATTTCCCCACGTTAAAAAAAAAAAGGAGAGCAGCATCATTGAAGAATATTTCAAAATCGTTTTTTTTTTCCTTTTCAGAGCTTCCGCTGTGTGTTATTGTTAGACAATAGTTACTATTCCACGCGGATGAGGTCACGACCCGAAGCTAGTGTAATATGTATTGACACATATAAATAACTAGCTGACCCGTGCAACTTCGTCTGCATCGAATCGGTTATGTAATTATTTACGATATCACATTAGAAACCTCAAAAATAACAGTATTTTTCCACTACTTAATGGTATAAACCTTCCTCTTAAATCACTCTATCTAATAAAAAAACCGCATCAAAATCCGTTGCGTAGTTTTAAAGATTTAAGCATACATAGGGATATAGGGACAGAGAAAGCGACTTTGTTTTATACTATGTAGTGATTTATCGAGGAAGGGTAGGGTATATATCATCAGGATAAGACCAGTAGGAGCGGAGCATCAATGAAGAATGTTTCAAAATCGTTTTTTTCTTTTTCAGAACTTCTGCTGCGTGTTATTGTTAGACAAGAGTAACTATTCCACGTGGACGAGGTCGCGGGCAGAAGCTAGTATAATATGTATCGACACATATAAATAAAACGATGTCATTATGGTCGCATCACGCAAAGAGTATTGTATTGATTTTGACCATTTTATTCTAGTTTTAGACGCTTGATTCTTATCTATTATAAAAAAGTTCACGATATTTTCATTTTATATAAAGTTATGAGTGTTAAGAAACCACGATTCTTATATGTATTCAGCGATATGTTTTCTTGCTGTGGAGAAGTGGGGCAAGCGGTGTTTTGCGCATGCGCCGCAGAGGGGAATTAAACGGATAGCTTGTTTACAAAGCAATTCTTCTATTGTGTTTTGTTATATTTGCATATTTTCTTATCACATATATAAACATACTTATTAGAGAATTTAGTAATATAGGATACTATCTATATCTAAAACTATTAAAAGTATGAGTTTTAGGCGGGATCTTGGAATGACATGTAATGGTTTTTTTATATTTCATTGATACTCACGTGTTATTTGGCTCGATATTTTATAATATTGGTGGTGTTTTACATAATATAGTTTGGTTATAGTGCACAGGATGGAAGTGGATGGGAAATAATACCACGGTATATGAATTTTGACCTGACACAAAAACTTCCTGTAAAGTTCTAACAAGACGGCCTCCGTCTTGTTAGTTCATGAAATGATTGCAGTAATAATGTACAACAAGATTGGTTGCCAAAAAAATGAGTCGGCTCGCCCGGGGTAGTACCAACCTCTTACAGAAAACCGGCGTGAAATAACAGTGCTTGCATTGTTGCGTTTCGTTCGGTCAGTGAGAGCGCCGGAGGCCCACCTCCCCTGTCCCCCTTCCTCCCCTCTCCTCATCCTTTCCTCCCTACCCCGGGTGTTGCAGGTGTCTATGGGTGGTGTTGTTCACTTAACATCAGGTGTCCCACCTGTTGGTTTGCCTCCTATAATATATAGTTATATATATTTAAAAAAAGAATTAAAGTAACCGTTACTTGTCTAAGCTAAACTGTGCTAAACAGTTGAATAGGGGTTGACAAAAATTTTACTGATAGATAGAGAAGGTTAAATAGTAATGTATCACAATTTTTTTTTTCGAACTGACTACGCTATTGACCAAGCAAGACCTTAACAGCTTCACCGGACTACGGCGTAATGTACCCCAAAATAACAGTAATCTATATGAATAAGTTACTAAGGGTTTATTGAAATACTTCGTTTGCTCGTTGTATTTTGTAGTGGAATTTCGTACACTGTTATTCTATGTTCTGTTATTATATACTTTTAACCGATTTCAACCAACTCATAAATCTATAGTAAACAATTTTTTTATTTCATTTTTACAAGTAAATATCGTTGCTATCAAACAACACCGCGTAAGTCAATCTGACTCATTAAGAATCTTCATGCAATAATTAGTTATTTGAATTGAACTGTGAGTCTTTCTGGTTGAAACCTTCAAAATGTCATATGTTACACACGTCATGAGAATATTTATCCAACGACACTTAAAAGTAAAAACTGCCAAATTCCGACTTAAGCGGTTTTTTCTTATTAAACAACGATATTTATGTTACTAATTTATTTGTTTATATATAAAGACTATTATTAGTGATCAATACATTAGTATAATTATGTAAAACAAAGCGACTAAATGAACTATACAATGAGTCATCTATATATATATTCTATCATTACAGATAATAAAAATGAAGTGTATGTAATATCAAAATAAAAATTTTTTACTACTTGGGTACGAAAGTACACACGCTACAAAAATGCAATTTTTAATTTTTTTGTCGGCCTGTTTGTCTGTCTGGTTGTTCCGGGTAATCTCTGAAACGGCTGAAACGGACCGATTTTAGTTTAAACTATCTATTAACCGTGACTTCGCCCGCAATTCTATCTCCATAATGGTTCGATCGATCTTCACATAACTTTCACTGGCGGATAGCTGATTTTATAAAAAGTAATTTAAGCAATTTTAGTTTATACTAGCTGTTAACCGTGGCTTCGCCCGCAGTACTATCTTCAAAACGGTTCGGTCGATCTTCAGATAACTTTCACTGGCAGATAGCTGATCTTATAAAAAGTAATTTAAGCAATTTTAGTTCATACTAGCTCTTAACCGTGGTTTCGCCCACAATGCTAGATGTGTTAGTGGCGATATCACGTGTCTAAATTGTGTATGCAGTTATGTGATAAGTTATATTTTTTTTTGCTTTTATTTACTTAATAAATCTTATTCTAGTAATTCTCTCATCTTATATCTATATTACATGATTTTTTTTATTTACATAATAGGTGTCAAGCGAAAAGGTGACCGGATGTTAATTGATCACCACCGTCCATAGGCACTTGCAACACCAGGGGAGTCGCAAGTACGTTGCCAGCCTAATGCACGCGCACTATTAATTCACGTGGGTGTTTCTGTGAGAGGATGGTACTGAAATTTAGCAAGATTTCAACTCATTCTTTATTTTTAATAAGAGTAATAATTATAATGTCGAATTATAAACACTTATTGTATTATATAGGCAATTTTAGTTAACACTAGCTGTTAACCGTGGCTTCGCCCACAGTGCTTTCTCTAAAATGGTTACACCGATTTTCATAGGACTTTCACTGGCAGATAGCGGACCTTATAAAAAGTAATTTAATTTATTTTAATTTAGACTAGCTGTTAACCGTGGCTTCGCCCGCTGTGCTGTCACCAAAACGGTTACATTGATTTTCACGGGATTTTCACTGGTAGATAGCGAACTTAATAAAGTAATTGAGGTTATTCTATTTTAGACTAGCTGTTACCCGCGACTTTGTCTGCATGAAATTTAGCAAGATTTCAACTCATTCTTTATTTTTAATAAGAGTAATAATTATAATGTCGAATTGTAAACAATTATTGTTTACAATTCGACATTATAATTATTAATAACATTAATTATATAGAGGTCTTCCTAAAAAGATCTTAGATTATAAACGTATTACGTAAAGTGTTCCATAATACAATTTCTTGCGGAACAGACAAGCGTTTATTTTTTGTATAGTCACAAAATCTTAATTATAATAATGGCAACGTATATTAAATATAATGTAAATCTTAATAATAATATTTTAAGTTATTGTTTCGTTAGTTCCTTATACAGTGTAAGTGAGCACTGAGGTAGTTATATGGTGGGTTAATGTTCCAAATGTGTTGCTGATGACAAACATCATTTGGCACGTTTTTTGTATTTATATATCTACTGTACACGTTACATGTTACTTTTAGTGGCGTACGCGTCATACTTATAATTGTCTTTAAAGAGCGTTTCTGTAAGTGTACATAGTCTCACAATTCTATAATTCTTTAATACGATTTAAAAAACGCGTGCGGGGCTGCGGGTACAGCTAGTCTAATATAATTATGGCGTACAGTGTACACTTCACAGTGCATATAAAAAAGTGCGTGTGTACTTATGTACACGTGTTAGAAGTTATACTTCTTTGGCGTAACAAGATAAAAATCTTTTCAAAAGTGTGCGCGCGCATCATAAAAATTTACTCTCATCATTTTTCCCTAACGAGACAAAAGAAGTATAACTTCAAAAATTACGAAAATGTTTAAGAACTGGCAAGTGTTTACTTAACATATGAATTAATTAACTTAGCTATTACTCGCGACTTTGCTCGCGCTAATGTAGATTTGACTTATTCCTCGGGAACATTAAAAAAAAAACGAAAATTACCCTTTTTCTGTATCTTATTTTTGATATGGTAACGTCTTATAAATCAATGAACGGCGGCTGCACGCACGAAAAAGCAGGACTCATTGTCACGCTCCGCGTGACCAGAGCGTGCAAGCGAGAACGCGGAATAAGCGATAGAGAGGTGCGATCGGCCTACGCGTTCAGCTTGTGACGGAACTATCTCTCCCACTACATCGAACGATGCGTCTTTTCCTATAACGTTATCACGTAAAATTATCGTCCTTAAAGCGACTTTATAGACAACCATTTCTCCTTTCTGTATCTTCTGTTTCTATACCCTTTTTTTCCGTGAAAGAGATAACAAACGAACAAACTCACAAACTCACATTTGCTTCTATGATATTAATAAGGCTGATACTATAAATCGATTATTTCACTTAAAATCAATATACCTATATTCAAGATATGAGTCGTTAAATTTAAAAATGAGCTAAATCCAATTTTAGCCATTTCTAATACTTTACGTTATTTTTCAAGATTTTCAAATTTTGTACTGTATGTAAAATATGAAGATCATAAAAAAACTAAACATGTTATAAACTGCAAAAATTCGACTTCATTCTCGGTATATAAAAACTGAAACACACAAACATAAAACACGTTGCATGAACGATGCAAATTGGATTTAGCTAATTTTGAAATATAACGATACATATATTAGTCAATCGACTTCAAATACTCTAAATATTTCACTGTTTACTTCTATGTTTGTAATAAGGTTCATTGTACATAGAATACTACCTAAGCATTACCCGCCCAGCTACTACGTGGAAGTTTCTTCAGCTTTCTGATAGTACCCCCCACCCTTGTGTGGGGCGTGAAAGCACAGCGGTCGCGCGCGGGCGCTATAAGTGTGCCACGCGGGTCGACGAACGCCGGCCTAGACCCACATTCAGCAATTGGGGCATAATCAGCGACAGTACCGCGAGCGCGTTGACCCCGCCCGGTGAAATGCCCATCTCTCTCGTTTACACTCTATCGACACCGTGCTTATCGGCTTTCCCATCAGCTTATATTATACGAGTATACCTACGAAACCTCCGGTGTTAGAAATAATAAATGATACGCGATACTGTGGTGTTTTATACGATTTATTATAATGAAATATTTAAAAAAAATTGTATATACGTAATTTAATATATACTAATAATATGAAGAGATAAAGTTTCTGAGCTTGTGAGGTTGTAGGGGGTAATATACCCTATACTGAACCGATTATGAAAATTCTTTGAATGTTCGATAGCTCAATTATCGAGCAAGGCTATATAGGCTATACATCGTCATGCCAAGACCAATAGGAGCGGATCACCAATGAAGAATGTTTCAAAACCGTCTTATTTTTCCTTTTGAGGGCTTCCGCTGCGTGTTAGCGTTATTCTACGCGAACGAAATCGCGGGTAGTAGCTAGTAAAATAATATATTAAATAATTGATTACTTATACTAAATAATTATGCTCTCAGATCAATGAAAAATATCAAAAATGTATTTTACTAATACTATCTTTGTCTGCATCAACATAACTATACTGAACGTTTCGAGAATGAAAATAAAAGATAATTAAAAAAACATAGTGCCAAACATAGCAACCTCTTCCTTTTTTGAAGTCTATTAAAAATATTAATATAGCATAGCATCTACATTACTTTCAGATCGTTCTAAGTACTCATGCACCATACACAATAGTTTCAAAGTATTGATTTGCCAACATAAATTGCGATATTTTGATGTTTAAAAAATTTTAAACTGCGTCTGCTTCATTATTTACTTTATCATAACGCACAAACTTAGAATGGCAACCTACTTTACGCACTTTTATCAATATTTGTTTTAGGTATTATATGCGATTAGTGTGTTCAAGCGTATAAAACTCTCCAAATATATAATATCGATTATATAATGTACATTAATATCATACTTAGAAATTCACAACGATAAATGAAGTTTATATTTTATCTCTGTTCAGTAGGATTTATATTTAACATCCCAAATTTATTATATTACTCATGTATCTAATTAATTGAGTGAAAAAATAATTGCAATTTCAGACAATATTTCATTCGTAACTACGTGGATATTTAATCGAATTAATTGTTTAAAGATTCGACGGTAAAATATCGCGTAAATATCGTGCTGGATTGTGCGTCGATGTTTGGTTTTCTCTCGCACACACTACTTGCATGCCACTATCCGAACTATTCGTCGGAACTCATACAAGAAACTGTCATTAAATATCAACTAATACGAGAATGTTCGATTATCGTTCTCTGTTAATAACCACCTGCATCGGGGTAGAGGCCTTAAAGAACATAATAATAAGATAACCGTCAGCGAGGCGAGGCGAAGCGAGATACAACTCGAGCGTGAAGATCTACGCGCATGCGCACACATTACTGGCATAAATATGTATACGTCTTCGGTTTTCACTTTCAGGTTAAGATGTAAGATGTTGAAACATTCTAATGTGTTTGTTCCTTACCGAGATAACCGTATTCAAACAGCCAATTCTTATTTTAATAAAGTTTTACTTTAGTTAGAATATAATATTATGTTACATTAACAAAATATAAATATCTCCATACTTTTGTTTTAATTTTATTTCACACATCGAATTTAATTAACACCATTTGATCGTTTAGTACTTGTTGGAGTGCAATAAAGTATAACTTGAATGTTGTTGTATCTTGATTTATTGATGTGTAAATAAGAATGGCAAGATTTCTGTAGATATACATCATCATCATTACCCTTATCCCACTTAAGTAGGGTCAGCACAACATGTTTTCTTTTTCCACTCTCTCCTATCAAATGTAATTTCAGTATTCACACCTTTTACGCACATATCATTTTTCACGCAGTCCATCCATACCTTTTCCGGGCTTCCTCTACTCGTATATCCGTCCACAAACATACTCAACATTTTTCTAGTGACATGGTTTCCATCTCTCCTCATGACAGGCCCATACCATGCTAACCTATTACTCCTCAACTTATCTGTCATTGGTGCTATTTCAAACTTCCTCTGATATACTCATTCTTAATTTTGTCCATTCTAATCACACCACACATCCACCTTAACATTCGTATCTCTGCCTCTGTCTCTTTCGTAGCCCAGCACTCAGATGCATACAGCATGACTGGTCTTATCATAGCTTTATAAACCTTCCCATTGAGTTTCAAAGGCATTCGTGGGTCACAAGCTACCCCAGACACATTTCGCCATTTCATCCATCCTGCATTTCTGTAGATATACACCTGACTATTTTATTGTAGCACTGCAAAATAACTGCACTATGCCTGATGGTAAGCACAGTACATTCCAAAAACAATGAAGACCACCGAGGGCCAAACTGTCCATCGCCGGTCGCCGCTGTCATGCCGGCCTGCGTAAATGTCTCTTCACGTTTCGCTTGAAGGACCCCGTGTCATAGGAACACGCTTGCCGGGAGAATGTTCCACAGCATTACGTTACGGCAAAGATAAAACGTAAATGTGTTTCTAAATGTTGTTTAAATACAAATAAAAGATACTAGAATATTATTTACTTTTTAACAATTTTTAATTACAACAAAAAGCGTTCGTGATCTTCGTATTCAAAGTCGTGATACTCTTCCTTATATTTCGCTTACAGATGGCTCAATAGCCATCATTGAATCATCATCAGTGAATACAATTATTCAACCTAAAATAAGAAGCGTGAATGTCACGCTTGAAACAGATCAAAAGACCATCAAATTAATTTTAGGTTATAAATAAGTATTTTGATTTAAATATTAGTTCACATAGCGCTTTCTATGTTTATAAAAAAAAAACGTGACAAGCGTGAAACAATGACTTACCAAAAAAAGAAACAAAGAATTAAGTAATTTTGATAATTTCACATTTAAACGATTTACCGGACAAAAATCGTCATAAGATTATTAAAATATTGAAAATAATTGTAAGGGTTAAATGATTTCATATAAATCATTAGTCTTACAGGAAACTCTTATGATAATATTGTTGTACATACCATGTTAATAAGCCCTTAACTTAATAATATATAAAATAAAAATATCTGTTATTTGTCTGTCCAGGCTAATCTTCGAATTAGTTAAACCGATTTTGAAAAACCGAACATTATACTGCGTTTCCATAGGGGCTAAATAGTACTAATAAATTTTCACTGAAGTTACTTAAAAAAAAAACAAAATTGCAGCAAAAAGACAACCCACAATAAATCAGATGAAACACATTTTCCAAAATGATTTTCATGATATGGAAGTCACGGGAACCACTTTGCAATATATAAACTTCATCAAATAAAGTTCCGAACACCTTTTAAACAATCGTATTACTATGACTACTAAAATATACCTAATATTATATGTATAGTGTATTAAAAGAAAGTAAATTGAAAACAAATCTATTGAACGTTTTAGAGTCTATGATCATTGTTCCATTATTCTGTGGAACACGAAAGCGTGCGTTTTTATTTTCATTCAAGACAACTCACGTTATGTATATCTAGGTATGGTATTATGGAAACGTTCGGTGAAACAAACGAATAAGAGCGAACGGAAAAGAAAGTAAAAATAAGTGCATTGATACAAGAACCAGGCGAACGTGTGCCGAGAAATGTCTGCAAGCGAATGCTGCCGTGTTTTATCTAGGATAGAAAAAGTAATGGCGATACAACTGGAAACTCCAGAGTTTCGGAGCGCATATTGTTTGGCGTTGCAATGCGTTCCCGCGTCTACTTACGCGTGTAATGAGCATTTTTTCCCCCGATTCTTCACTTTCTTCTTATATACACTTTCTAAGCTTTACGGTGAAATGCTCTACGCTTTCTAACGTAACATTAGTGCAAGTTTTCCTCGCGACTTACCATTTGAAATGAAAACGAGTTAATGTTGCTATTGAATCAATATTTATACCCACAAATTTCTTTGTAATATTATTGATTACCGTAAATACTATATTGTGCAAAGTCAAAGTTGAATAATCTCATGTTCAAAACATCTCGATGCATAAGTTTAATATTCTAGTAATATTTAGGTCACGGTCTCATTGGTGGCTCGATCTGGAAATCTGCATGGACGGATGTCGGTGTTGCTCTCGTGAATTTCTCCATCGGAGAAACTTTCGGAGTGAACGGAGTGCATCGGCCGCGGGCAGAGCGCTGGTCGTGCACCCACGGATATAGGTCCATGACAATAAACTATGAACTGTGTCTATGTGTGCCATCGCAAGCGCGGTGCGGCGCGGGATCGTCGCGCGCTCGCTTGTCGTTCGCTGAGCGCTATGCAAATTGTTAGGAACTTTCTTCCGGCGCGTTTGTGAGAGGGCATTGTAACGATTTCTCCTGCGCAAGCGCATGATTGTCACCTCCCTGCAGTTATACATTGTAATGTTTTGTGTTTCGGTATTATATTAACAATCGTTTATTACGTACACTATATGACCAGTAAATTATCGTCATGCTATTATCCGATTAGGTATAATACAATATTACTCATTTCATACGGCAACGTCAACACATTAAATATACAATTACAGATTTATGCTATGGTTATTTTGTCCACCCTAATTATTAATAATGATATGAACTTATAAAGTATTAATATATTTTAATGGATGACCCCCTGTATTACGACAAATGTTACAAGACTTGCGTTCTAATGTTTTGATACATACAAATGATGCTCATTTCTTTCCTACGCCTCATTTTATATTCTATTGAATTTATGTAATATATAAAAAAAAAAACCATTAAAATACATTTATAAAAAACGTTCTCCAACGGTCAATTTGTACAGTTTGTAACGCGATCAATTTTAATCATTTAGTAAGTTTATATGTAGGTGCAAAATTGTATTATTAGTTCTGCATTGAGTATATTAAATTAAACAGATACAATAAACTGATATGAGTTCAGGAGCCAGTGGACTTGCAAGAGACCACGACCCGCGCAACATGTAGCGGGCGCACACCGCTCGCGCTCCACGCCGCTCGACTTCGCCGCTGAGTTAACCTACTTGGCGTACGTTGATCTCTTTGTTTGTAAACATGAATGAAACATGTTTGAGAAGTATTGAAATAATTCGTATGTTCTGTATATTATTGTTTTATTTTAATCATATATACATGGCTATAATGAAATTACGTTTTGTAAAGGTAAAAAAGGTAATTGACGGTAACTAATGGGCAACGTATTAAAAGTCTTCTAGGTGGTATGTAAATATTAAATACAATATTAGATTAACCGTGTATTTTAAAAATTCCATCATAACTGCCATATGAATATGAAATGCGTTACTGCGTTAACTTCAAGGCACTGAAATTATTACTAATTGTAAAATCCAACTACTCCGATATTTATATGACAAAGAGAAGAGAGAGTGGTCATGATCTTACAATTTATGTTGTTTATACATTTTATTATCATTCTTATTATTGTTATATATTAGTATGTATACCTATATATGTATGAGTGAACTTATATTGTTCATTTATTCATTGTAACTATATAGTACACTTTTTATGTATTCGTATTTTAGATTACTTCAGTATTAAGCTCGTTTTATTATTATAATTTAAATTTTACTCATTTTTCTTTTCCCTTTTTTTAATTTGCACAACCTACCTTAACTTTTATTTTTTCTAAAATGCCGCTAGTTAGTGGGAATAAAACGCTTTGTGACATTAAGCTTGGCAGTATACAAACTAAAACGTGAAAAAAAAACATTTTCTCCTATTTTTATGTTTAATCAGTTGTTATAGGTTACTACCAAGTAATAGGATGTAATCTTAACCATAGCCCTTTGTTTATCTATATGTTTAAATTTAGTTTACTAATATCAACTATTATATGTACAACGCATGTGAAAGCATTTTCGGTTACTTAAATAAATTATTGTACATAAAATAAAAGGCATTGCTTTATGTATAACTAGTGGGCCCTGCAGACGTTGTCCTATCCTGATTATTAAAAAAACCTTGTCAAATTATATACTAAAACGTTCCTCATTAATCACTTTATCCACTGGTGAAACCCGCATGAAAATCCCTTTAGTAGTTTTTGAGTTTATCGTGAACAGGCAGACAGACAGACGCGGATGGGGACTTTTTTTTATACTATGTAATGATTTTAACGCAGAAAGTTTTCATGTCATCATGTAAACGAGTGATTTAATTTTTTAAATCGATAAAAAATGAATATTCGCGTTTTAATGTCGATTTTCTTTATTTCATTTTTTAATTAAAACCCATAATCCAACTATCAATAAGAAATTAAATAAGAATTTAAAATCTCCATTTCCAATGTACCTATATAGTAAATTTTAGCCAATATTCTCGCTGAGTAAATCTTAGATGGTTTATTCGCTGCGTAAATATTTTCGACGTAGTAACTTTCTAATATTGTTAGCTACAGGCATCTATTCGCTGCCGAGCGTGGTTTCGGCCATGCTCAGCAGCGAACAGGCTTGGCGAGCGATGGCCTCCTTCTGCGAGGAGGTCGTTTCGCAGAAGGAGGAGGCGGAGAGGGCCCGCGAGGCAGACCCGCTGAGTGGCCGTCTCCGCCAAAGAAGGACAGGCAGGAGGAGAAGGCGCTTCGCCCAACTCCTCCTGCCACCATAGCCGGACCTGAGGGGATGGGCCGGGGGGCCCATCTCCTCATTGCACAGGTCCGTCGGACGAGGGGGGCAGCCGGTGTGTACCCGGTCTGTCCCTCTATAGGTAGGAACCCGGCGGTCACCTTCCGCCGGGCGGACCGTGGGGGCGGCTCTACAAGGTTGATTAGCTTGTACGATCCCTTGCCGCCCCCACAAAATGGTCTGTCGGTACACCGTGGGGTTTTAGTCCGTGCGACTCGGACATAACCCACCCTCTCCCCCGGGAGGGTGGCGTATCCATAAGGGATTTCCCCACGTTAAAAAAAAAAAAAAAAAGCTACAGGCATCTATGACACAGAACAAATTTTGACCGTAAACGTGTTCGTCACTTATATTGCAGTCGTCAATACATCTTGCAATGTACATCACGTTCTTTTATTTTAACCTACACTTACAAAAGTAAATCTTATTACATCCACCATATGGTGGATGCTTTCTCCGATGCTGGCTCGCTGGATACGGTAATAAGGTCAGTTATCTGCCAGTGCAGGTCTCGTGAAAGATTGTCCAACCGTTTTGGAGATAGCATTGCGAGCGAAGCCATGGCTAACAGCTAGTCTAAATTAAAATATACTAAATTAATTTTTATAATGTCCGCTGTCTGCTTTTGAAAGTCCTTTGAAAATAGGTACACCCGTTTTGGAGATAGCATTGCGGACGAAGACGCAGTTACCAGTTAGTCTAATTTAGCCTAAGTAACCAGCTGTAATTTCAGTTATTTGCCAGTGAAGTTCCCGTCAAAATTGGTTCAGCCATTTTCGAGATTCGGAGAACCCGGAACAAACAGACAGGCCGACAAAAATTTTAAAGATTGCATTTTTGTTATCTGTAGCGTGTATACTTTCATACCCTATCAGTAAAAAAATATATTTTGATATTACATATAGACACTAAATTTTTATTATATGTATAGATATAGATAATAATACTATAATACGCAGGATCTGCATTCAATAATAGATCTATACATCAAAACTTCGTGGTATCTATAATATTATTAGTTAGATAAAAGATTTAATGGTTATTTATTTATTATTACTAAGTATGTTTGCTAATTAATGAGCTCATCGGGATGCAAATGATTTATGTATTGATTTAAGTTATCGGTTTCAGTATTGTGTCACATTTAAATATTCCATGTATTTGTTTATGTAACCTCACACTGTTCAGTCTGTTTTCTCTCCAGGGATACTGTTTTAATAATATTATGGCTACAAATTTCTAGTTACAAGCTTACTAGTGTCCTTATTACTACTAATGGTAGTAGTAATTGCTACTTACTATTCTAAAGGATAAATTTCTATTTTTAATAATTTATATACCTTTTTGTTTTGAAATAACACATTATCATCAACAGTCTGTAAAAGATCCATTGCAGGGTATGTACCTCTTCCCGAAGGAAGGTATGGGCGTAATCAACACGCCAGCCCACGTCGTATTGGTAATTTCAAACTCCGAGAAATACACAGTTCTTGATTTTCCCACATACCTTGGTACTTCAAGAACAATTCTCCAGTTCAGGTTTCCTCACGATATTTTCCTTCACCGTCAGCCTATAGTGTAAACAATTTAAAAAAAGCAAATGCATGCGAATTCGTATTAAAAATTCCTTCGTACATTCTGCGGATATCGGATTGTTATTCCACCTGTGAAATCACTCGACCACCACGACTTTAATACAGACTTTTTGAATTTATGAACAGTTTACGCTTTACTTTATTTCTTTTGCAACCTCTTTGAAAGCAACCTATTAATTTACACCAATTCTGTTATCTGTAACGTACATTCTTTATAAAGTGATTAGATATTGAATGTTTTTGGCGGGATTTTGGTTTTTCATGTAGTAGATTTTATATTTTATTCATTATCTTGTGTTACTTGACTCTATATTGTGTAAAATTGGTGGTGTTTTATGTAATATAGTATGTTTATTGTGCATAAGTGAAGTGAACGCAAAATAATACCACGGACTATGAATTCTGAGATGCCACAAAAACTCCATGGAAAGTTGTAACAAGATGACCGCCATCTTCTTAGTTCATTGTAATTATATCAAGAAACTTGTTATATCGATACTTACTTGAAAATGGCAGTAATAGTCTACTAGAAGATTGGTTGCCAAAAATAAAATAGAAGAAGATTAAATATAGAAAAGAGTTTTTAGCGGGATCTTGGAATGTCATGTAATTTTATATTTTATTAATAATCTTGAGTTATGTGATTCTATAATTTGTAATATTGGTGGTGTTTTACGTAATATAGTTTGGTTATTGTGCATAAGTGAAGTGCATGGGAAATATTACACGGAGGATGGATTCTGACTTGCCATGAAAACGACCTGGAAACTTCTAACAAGACGGCTACGTCAGTTCATTAAAATGATCGCAAGAAACTTGTAATATAATTACCTACTCGACAATGGCAGTAAGTTGCTATAAGATTGGTTGCCAAATATAAGATTATAAAAAATACATTGTTATAGGAGGAATGACTTTATATTTTTTTAAATAATTTTAAAGCAGGCTTAACAAGGGAATATTTATCTCTTCTCTTTTCCATTGCATATACTGGCCTTCGTAGAAATTTCATTCCCATTGTTATTATTTAAGTACATGTGTTAATATTTTCTCGAGATGTTTTCACAGACCTTAAACCGGTAGACTTAACAATCTCAGATATGTTAATGAAATTACGTGAATACCGAAAATAAAGTTGATATATGATGGGCTCAACGAACCAGGGCACGGCGGATCGACATTCCAGTGGATTAATCATTTGACCAACACAATTATTAGAGGTCATAAATTATTTCAGTTATTATCTTTTGCTTTTTTATGCAATTGATTATTTAATGAGTTTGTAAAGTTCTTACACCTTAACTAATCAACCAATAATAATAAAATGTTGTATACACCTTGTCAGGGTTATAACATAGAACATAGGTTACCTACTTTAGATATAGAAAGAATGTACCGTTTTTACATTAACGGTAGTGAAGCCGCAAGTAAAACCTAGTAACAAATAAAATCGTAACAGTGAATAAATATAACGTTTACTACTTATAATTCGAATTTAGATTTATCGTTTTTCTACAGAGAACGTCAACAAAAAAGTTTTTACCTCACTTAATCTTTTTTAGCTTGTGTTTTAACAAAAGATTTTTTACATCGATCGATTGAAGTAAACGCTTGAATTATAAAAGAAAAATGTAATTAAGATGAATAAAGTAAATAACAGGCATAAAATAGGTGAACAACGAAATTATAGGTTAAATACGTATTAGTTGTATTTCAAGTAAGGCCGCATGCCTTGCTGGCAACTGGCAACTTGCTCTTAACGTTAATAACAGAGTAAACTGACTTTGAAATTTACGTGAAGCAGACCGCTAAACTAATTCTAAAGGTATTTTCTCCCATTACTTATAAGTGAAAATTAGGACACTTTGACCTGTATAAGTATTGATTTTTATCAATATAAACATGATAAAAGTCTAAAAAACTTTTTTTAGTTTTTGTAATGTCACTTGGTTCTTAACAAAAAAAATAATATTTAAAGTTATTAAAGTTTTAATTAACCACAATTTTTATAAGCGTTCAGCGACGAGTGTTTTCTTACCGTCGAGAAATGGGGTAAGCGGTGTGATGCGCATATACTGAAGAGAGGTAGTAAACGGATAACATTGTCTATAAAATCATTTTGCAAACGAACTACATTTTTGCTTTCATTTTTTTCCTCTGAACATAAAATATATAGACGGAACGTTTAGACAGTAGCAATATTTATGGAGGATACTCTGCATTCGATTCTCGTTCTAAATCAGTTTAAAAAATAGGTGCTCAATATTTGACCTAACTATCTAGAAAAATACAAAAATTATACACAATCCTCTACACGTATATGTTAAAGCACAGTGTCAATGACCGTCGGATAATTTCACTTTCACTTGAAAGGGAATGTGGGAACGTCAGGAAAAAACAAAAGGTTTTATTGTCCGTTTTATTATAGAAAGTTATTAACTCCGGGTCGCCTATTGTAGCTTTCGGCACCGGTCATTGCACTTAGGTTTATTATGATTGTGTTTATACTTTTGAAAGTCTTAGAACAAACTTTAACTAAGGTTTTCTTGGTTGGTTATTAGTATTTGTTTTTATATTATTATTTTATATGTTAAATATGACCATGAAGTGTCATATCCTAGAATACTGCGAGGTATACCTGGTATTGTCAAGATAATAAATAAAGCTGACGAAGTCGCTAGTAGCAGCTATATATATATATAAAATTAAGAAGCCATCCAATCACAGGGTTTATTATATTACTGATATATGCTTCTTGTAAACCAAGAGCCTTGCTTCTTACCAGATTCAACGAAGGAACGTCAAATTTGGTGTATATAAGGTGACGAAACATGATTTTACAGCTACGATTCCAAAACAAAACAAAAATCAACTGCTTGAGTCTTTTCGGGTGAGTCGAAACCAATCGAAGTGGCGAATATGGGATATGCCGTTAAACGGATGATTGTTATGATTTTTAATAAAACTAGACACGTGGCTACTGCCGCTTTGTAGGATCATAGTTAGAGTGAATAGCGATTGGTACACGAGCATTCGTTTGTCAGAAGTTATTAACGAACTCTCTAAAATAACCAATACCGCCGTATCATTTTGCACTATGGGTCATCCTGCGTACAGTTCTGACCTGGCACCGTGCGACTTCTTACTTTCCAAAATACAGAGTTATCTACGCGGTCAACGATTTTCAAATCCAGAAGAGGGGCTGTTGAACTATAAAAAGCATGTTCTGAGGTCACCAGCGAGGAGTGGCATATATGTTTTCAAAATTGGCTTATTCGCATGAAAAAGTGCATTGAAGCTAAGTGAGGTTAATATGTTGAAAATAAGTTAAGGTCTATTTATTCCGTTAGCCTAAAAATAAAAATTATGTTCATGTAATTTTATATATAAAGTTATAAAATATTATGTTGTCTAATAGTGCCCATGCTTATATACCCAAATTTTTAAAGGTTAAAGCCCAACCGAAAACTCGAACCAAACTTTTAAGTCATTATCAATTGTGTTAAGTGATCTTAATATTTCGAAATGACAAATATAATAGTATTTTACAATTTCTTGTCCAAATATTACATTTTATTGTTTTAAAGTCATTACACTTCGTGCGTATGCAAACAGCTCGTAGCTCTACACGAGATTTGACCTCAATACGTGAATAATATTCACACATCAACGCTCGTATTACTTTGTAAGCATTGAATGGTCTGTAGATTTACTTCAAAATATATACATCAATGACTAGAGAATTATCTATTCACTTATAGTAAAGTGCGTTTAATTATTATTACCTTAATCTAATTCAATCGTGATTCAAAGGCAAGGCGTTTGCGGCCATCAAACAATCTCGACCCTCACGATTACTGTTACATAAATTTACCGCACCTTTTAATTCAAGAGCGACGTTGATCCCTTCACATTGTCAAGGGTTATTGAACCGGTACCATTCTCAAAGAATGCAAGGACACCGATGGGCACTGGGTGCGCTAGCGGCTCGGGCTAACTGCTCTCGCTGTCGCACTCAGTAACACCGGCCATTCGGCAAGTCATGTTACTCGCCTATTACCGTTCACGGGTTGCGCGATTTCTGTTTGCTTCCAAAAACAAATATAAATAATTTCGTAATAGCCTTTTAAGCTTTACAGCTCATAAGCAACTTGTTGAAAATCAACAAAGAATCGTTATGTATATGTTGATTTAATCTCTAGATACATGGTAAAGTTTCGTGTGTGTTTCTTGAACTTTTTAAAGCTCCAACTTTACAATCGATTAAAAAATGTTTTTACACGATAATAAATTAGTTTGATCACACTCTTTATAAACAAAACGTTATATTTTGATATAATTATCAAAATGATTAAAAAATGTGGGCAAAAGAGTTTAATTTGAAAGAAAATGTTATTATTTTCTCTATGACACAACTTATGCATTTTTAGCTAAAACCATCAGCTTCGCATAAATACTTTATTGAATATAGCTCAAGGATTTTTAAAAAATAATTAATTCAGAATAATCAACCTTAGTTAATTCAACGATTTCGAGCATGATTAAAATCATGTCTTCTATCATGAGACATAGCTTTAATAAGCTTGCACTATTTTAAGCAAACTCAAGTAATAGATATGCTCATAAAAATATACATATTTGGTACAATTGTTTTTTGTACAATTGGAGTATGTTAATCAATTTTCAAATTTATAGAAGTTTTTTTTTACGAAAAATGTAAAGAATATGTCTATGAAAATAATCACAATCATGTGGTATTTAAAACTCTCTCCACTCTTCATTTTTTTTTGTTTTTTTTTTTCTGTCATAGGAGGCAAACTGAAATGTGGGTCATCTGATATTAAGTGATCACCACCGTCTATAGACACTAACAATACCAGGGGAGTTGCAAGTGCGTTGTCAGCTTGTATTTGCGGGGAAGGGTGGGAGGGAAGAGGGGGGAGAACAGAGGGAAGGAAGGGGAGGTGGGCCTTCGGCGCGCTCACTGACCAAACGAAACGCAACAATGCAAGCACTATTACTTCACGTCAGTTTTCTGTGAGCTCAGTGTCCTATTTGCATAGAAAAATTTCAGTACCTATGATAATCTTTCAAAGAAATCCATACTTCATCAATATATAAAATATTATATTGATGAAGGAAGATATAATTATATTAACCAGAACGGCATTTTATTTTTTTATAACATTAATTCTTACGTAGAAATAAATCTCACATAAAATAATCTTAAACACGAGTTACACGCATAAATTAATATAATTTGGTATCGATTTCGTATTTTTGTGTACCTTTGTATTTAAGTAAGGTAAGTAAACTAGGTAAGTTGCTCAGGTGTTACATTATCATAACGAATATAATTGCTTTGAAATTTGTTTTAATATATTAACCACACAATATGTTTCTAAATCTTAATATAGTATAGAAAATCGGTATGCTCCTGCATGCTTAAGTTGTGACCACGGTACACATGTCAAGAGGCATTGATACTTGAAGATCCGGTCTCTTTCAATATTTATCTACCTACATTAAACCCTCGTCGAGGCCTGGTGCGTCTGAGACGTTATGGCGACTGCGATTGTCAATTATTGATCCTTCTACTCCTCATGTTTCGATGGTTCCTGTTACTTTTTGAACGAACTTCATTTACTATCAGATAAAGATCAGCCATTTTGTAGAATTTGTTAAAAGAATACACGTACAACGATTTAAAAATAATATGTATTTTTAATCGGAATAATTATAGCGCAGTCGTTATAGTTTTTACCGTTTTCTGTTTAAAAATAACCCTTACCTTACTATAAATAGCTCAGCCCGGCTTCGATATTCAAGTAATTTCTCGAGTGTTGTGCAATAGTTGGAGAGGGGATAAAAAACATACCATACGTTGACCCTGGCTACTAGGACTGGTCGATCACTAAACTAAAAATAAAAGAAGGAAGGCATGCCTGCATTCTAGACTGTTCTTACGGGTATATGATAAAAAAAGAAATAAAGTATATTCGAGTCCGTTCAGCGTCCTTAGCAGGAGTAAACGACCCTGTATGGAGGCCGGCGACTTGTGTCCAACATTACCTTTGAAAATTAAACGAACTAAAAATATCATTGGCATTTGAATTATACTATTCATTGATTGGAATGGCCTTATTAGAGATTTCATTGAGTTACTGTGCAAAACAATGGAATAAATTAATAATTTTAATCTAAACAGGTCTCTAAACATTCCCTTAAACGACTTGAATGACTGATTATGTTAGTTTTAACATTTATATTTTTATTCAATAACTTTTTAAAAGTTTGTTCATATAATATGATAACCGCCTCACAAAAGAATGCGTCATTGGTCAGGAAACTTGCAAGGCTCTGCATAGATAACATCTACAGGGAAAAACTGTGCTCTCGTACAAGGCCGTATGAATGCGAAACTGCACAAACACATTTAATTAATTATGTAGGAAGTGTTTTAGTGGTATAAAATGCCTATTTTCACGACGTCTTTCAAATGGATTTCAGTTTCTTGTTTGTCGTGTTCGAGGCATTCTACTCGATAAACATAAATATCCTTTAGAATACTATACTGCCGATTACTCGGGCATCCACCTCATTTTAACCTTGCATTGTGTCAGTAACACCAACAACTGAATAACTGTACGGTGACTGAATCGGAATAGCTTAAGGGATTTATTGAGTACATGTAAAATTTCCAATTAAAAATGCGGAAGCCATCCCTTTTGATCTGTAGTAATAGAAAAATTGAGATAATAATAGAGATAGACTTAATACTTGAAAAAACTTAGTAGAACGATATAAAGTAGCCGATTCATCTTACCATGATGGTAACCAGGTGGTTTAATGGTGGTAGAGCCACGCTGAAACTATTATTGGTTTCAGCATGAATGGGTCGGCTCGCCCGGGGTAGTACCACCCTCTCATAGAAAACCGACGTGAAGTAACAGTGCTTGCATTGTTGCGTTTCGTTCGGTCAGTGAGAGCGCCGGAGACCCATCTCCCCTCCCGTCTCCTCTCTCCTCTCCTTTTCCCTCCCCTAACCCTTCCCTCCGAAAGATGGCAACGCACTTACGACTCCTCTGGGGTTGTTAGTGTGCATGGATGGTGGTGATCACTTAACAGCAGGTGACCCACCTGTTCGTTTGCCACCTATGACATAAAAAAAAAAAAAAAAAAAAAAAAAAAAAAAAAAAAAAAAAAAAAAAAAAAAAAAAAACCATCACAATGTAGTGTTTTTTCATAAAATTCTGTTACATAAACCTATAATTATATAAAAGAATCGACATTTTTTAACAGTTTATTTAGTAAGGGTTACATATAAAATGCTTTCCTAATCGCAACAGGCAGACAATCTGACTTTTTATTAGTGAACATGTTCTCTTTTCTCCTTTGTGTAAAACTCATCACCAGTTAGTCACGGAGGAAATCAGCTGGGTTATGTGGGACTGATCTCGACGACGAGTATGAACTCGTAAACGCTCTCTCTCCCTTTGTTAATTCACTGAGAGCACGCTGACCCAAGTTTTGTTAAATCTCGTGTACTTTCTAATGTTCAGAGGGACACTGAAGGAAACAGCTCCAGTCAGGTTTTTAGCTACCAGAAAAAGTTGACCAAAATTGAACCACTGCTGCTCAATAACGATTTGGTGGGTCTTATAGTTTTTAAGAAAGTAAGGCACGCACAATTTAGATTCTCTACCGGTGCTGATTGAATGGTAGACGACGGTCACACATTGCAACTGACAAGAGCGCTTTATTGGGCAAGGGGAAAGTTATTCCGGAGCAGGGGAAAGAATTTTTTTCATCCTCTCTATTATAAACGCTGAGTCCCTTTTTCTGGAGCTACGCGGTTAATGCTTGTGCGATTCCGTGTCGTTTCATTTACGGCGGTAGATATGGGGGCGGGGCTTTAGTTAGTAGAAATTTCCCATAACCTTCTTGCTTCTACGACTAAGAGAGTCAATGATAATGAGCTTCCACACAATAAAGAAGGGTCCATCACAAGGCGATTACCTGACACACTGAATTCTACACTGAATTCCGAGTGCAACTCTTTTGTGATCTGTTAATTGTTACGTAATTCTTTAAATGTACGGCTCATTACTCCATCATTGGCTGTCATATTTTAGGTTTATATCTTTATCTTATCTTGGCACACTTTTATTTTCCCTTTTTTCAATCTCTTATATATTGTACCCATTATCATTAAGTATTGCTTTTTTGATAAGTGACAGGTCTCAAAATTAATTAAGTTGATTGTACGTAATAACAAGTATATACAGAAAATAAGGAATAAATGACCTTGGCTCTTTAAATCTTATATCTTCTACTCCTCCTACTCATATATTTTAAGTATATACGTTAACCTGTCAATAAAATATAGGTAGAACTTTTCGAAAATATATAACACATTGTAAATATTGACTTTAAATTTATGAATGGTACAGCGAACATTGTATGTATACAGTTCTGTGGTTATAAGCGATGCAAGGCATACGTGTGTGTGTATGTATAGTATACCTGTGAATGTACTGGTGTATCGTAATTAATAGAATCAGTGGCACGTGGTCAAGCTAATGCTGACATTAATCGATATGATATTAAGCGAATTGATCGTTATGATTGGTCCGATAAGAACAGCTCGGCCGCTGACCGGCCTTCACACTTTGCGCCGCCGCGCGCCGGTACCCGTGCCCGCGCCCGCGCCCGCTCCCGCGCTTGCAACTGTGTGCGGCCTCGCCCGTACGTCTCGCGCTCCCTATAGCTTCACTATTTGTATACACATCTATATTATTGATTTCTTATTATATACGTTACGTATAATTAACGTAAACAACTTACAACAACTTATTATTTATAAAGAATTTAAAAATATTAATTCCACATGAAATAAAATAGAAAGTTGTTGTAAAAGTTGTACAGCATATAAATTCAGTAAAATCATGACCATAACAAGTTGCGTTTATGTTTACCTATTTGTTTACGGAGTGTTGTAGGTTTCCTGCTTTGTTTCTCCGTGGAACGTTATTATTAAGATAAAATATTTTCAGGCATTTTTAATCGCGTATCAAACTTAGTTGTACGAAAGTGAACCGAAATATGAAATTTGAAACATACTTTTAATTTTCTAACTTTACACGTGACCACACGTGATATTATAAAGTACATATCTATTTCTGATTAGATATATGAGGTGCTATCAGCTTAATATTATGTATATCACAATTGAAGTCAGAAAGTCAACGATAAACATAACAAATATAAATAATATTTTCCACTCTGTAATTGGAATTTCCCGCTGAGATATTTTACGTCCATTTTACTGCGAATAAAGTGCAGTGAACTACTGCGCTCAGATTTATATGACATCGTTTGAATCGAAAATTTTATATAAGCTTTTGAAGTGAAAGTTCTTTCGGGGCGGTGTCGATTGGATTTCATGAAATGAAAATGTGTAACAAAGAAGAGATGGCTATAAATATATACCAGGTGAAAGGTTAAACACTCGCAATATTCTATGATGTGACACTTCATGGTCACATTTAACATATAAAATAATAATATCAAAACAAATACTAATAAACAACCAAGACAACCTAAATTAAAGTTTGTTCTAAGACCTTTAAAACTATACAATCATAATAAACATAAGTGCAATGGCCGGCGCCAAAAGCTACAAAGGGCGACCCGGAGTTAATAACTATCAATAATAAAATGGACCGTAAACCCTTTTGTGTTGTTTCTGACGTTCCCGCGTTCCCTTTAAAGTAAAAGTGAGATCACCTGACGGTCATTGACTCTGTGCTCTAACATAGACGCGTAGAGGATTGTATATAATTTTTGTATTTTTTTAGATAATTAGGTCAAACGTTAAGCACATATTTTTTTAATTGATTTAGAATGAGAATCGAGTACAGACTACCCTCCATAAATATTGCTACTATCTAAACATTCAGTCTGTAGTGAATATACATATCATTTTGAAAATGTAGTTTGTAATGTAACATTCCGCCTGTATATAGGTTTTAGGCAGTAAGAGAATGATATAGTATATTAATGTACTCGAAATATATATAGAGAGAAACGTCGAAATTTATAGCAAATTATTTTCTGTTGGATCGTATAGATTATCGCGCACTTTTAAAAATTATTTTATTGTGTATTATTGACATTGTTAGTATATTTTAGGGTATTACAATATAATGTCGAAAACTTATGTTTTGTCCGTGGTGGTATGGTGGTTGTATGTCCTCCGTGGTGTATTTATTCAACTTATTATCTTAAAAAATATTTATAATATTAATTTTCACTTCTACCGCGTGTCAACTATACACAACATTTTTTATTATTTATTAATAACTTGAATCTCGTCGTTGAAATACATTTAATTACTAAATTAACATATGAATCTACGTAAATGAATAATTTTTAAATTAATATTCAGTTCAGGTACTAACAACTAGTATTCAATTTCCAAGAAAAAACTACTTTAGTAAGTATTTCAATAAGTTAGTGTTCACAATTTTTATTTTATGAGAGAATGCAAGGCCTCAGTTTATTGTTATTTTTTATACAATATTATTATATAGGCGGTCAGTGATCAGTGACGGTTGAGACTCACTTATACCGTTTTATAAATGCATAACCTATAAATAGTGGTATAAAAGACTCTTTGCGTTACATATTTGCTATTTTATTCCTCTATCTGTTGATGTCCTACGAAAATTTAGGCTACAGGAAATAATGAAGACATAAAAATAAATGCCTACGTTATTCATATACACAAAAAAAAAAAAATTTAGTGTTATGTTATGTTATGTCACCTAATGGTAAGTGATCACCTCCGTTCATAGACACTAGCAACACCAGGGGAGTCGCAACTCCGTTGCCGGCCTACGTTTTGGAGAGGGGGAAGGGTGAGGGGGCGGGGAGGTGTTTATCCGGCACTCTCACTGACCGAACGAAACACAACAATGCAAGCACTGTTACTTCACGTCGGTTTTCTGTGGGTCGGGTTGTAGTACCCCAGGCGAGCCGACCCATTCATTCTGAAACCAATAACAGCTTCAGCGTGGCTCTACCACTTACTTACAAATGTACTTTTTCCAGGAAAATATAATTTATTAGTCTGCAGAACTCGAAAACTTTTAATACTTTAGAAAACTCACCTGGGGTGTAAGGGGTGTCGAATAACATCTAAGACATCCAAGCCAACCTCACCTGCACGTGGTGCACCCTGCTGAATAACGAACGAGGCAATGGCGAAAGCGGGGTGGTAGGGCTGTACAGCCCGACTGGGTCGCAACCACCATGTATATGGCGAAAAAGCCCGTCATAGTGATTCGCTTTTGCGGGTCGCGTTTCGGGATCAGCCTGTGCATATCCAGCTTTTCGCAGGCCGGTATGACAGTAGCAACCGGCGATGGATAGTGTGTCACTCGGTGGTCGCCATTGTTTTTAGATTGTACTGTGCTTACCATCAGGCATAGTGCTGTCATTTTGCCGTGCTACAATAAAAAAAAAAACCTATTATCATTATTGTAATTAAGTTAAATTATCATAATTTAGGGAGTGCAACTGAATACAATAATAGAATCTTTAAAAACTTTATCTGTCTGTTTCAAAACGTTCATATCTAAAAACTACTAGATAATTTCACATGTAACTTAGTAACACGTGTACGTTGGGTACACGTTTTATTTCATCAAAATTTGTTCAGTGGAAAAAACAATTTAAATACTTTAGTCTGCTCAGTTTAGTAGAGTTGGTAAAATATTAAAAGATAATGTTTTATCAGTTGATTTTTGACATACAGTCAAAGAAGTATATGAATATCTATCGTTAGCGTTATACAATAAAACCTTTTGATATAAATTGATTGTTGACGTTCAGATCTTGTTGCAATATTGTTTTACAATAAAATCTCAAAGCATGTTACCGATTTACCGGACTGTAAATTTAAGCGACACGTCAAACGGGTTTTAGTGTCAAAAGGATATTATAGAGTGGATCAGTATGTGAACGATAATGATGTCTGGAATTGACTCATCTCTGTGCATCCACTAAAAGCTATTGTATGATGTATTGGAAATATATGTTAAAAAGATGTACCCGATCGAGTTTCTTGCCGGTTCTTCTCTATGACTAGGTTGTTTTCCGAACCGATAGTAGTCTTTGATGTTCATAAGTGCCTTATTAGGGCTTAAACTGAATAAAGTATTTTTTTATTTCATTTGATTTGTTAATAAGCAGTATCGAGACGCCAACTCTTTGGTCGCCATGCACGTCAACATCATCAAATAAAAAGAAAAGGTGACATCTCACGAATGTGTCTTTTCATCGAACGAACGAACGAACGATCGGGTCTTATAACCAGCAGCTGAAGTATCAAAACAAGAATCATAATCCCACATTCGTGGAAGCTCAGCGGCCAGCTGCAACACATTAGAGATCACTAGGTACCTGCATTGTATCTTTACTGTTGTTAGCTGGATCTGAAAGAAAACTTTAAAGGTTCTCGAAGACCCTACGGGGTCCCCCAGAGTAACAGAAGGCCACCATAAGGCATTTCGGCGGTGCGCATGCTGCAGAATGTTTATCTTAATTACTCGATCGTGACGGCGTAGTACAATGAAGAACAGATAGACGGCGCTGTTAGTTTTTACTTATGTGATAAAAAAATCTGAAGTTTACGTCGGTCATAGATTACGTGCCGCAATATTATATTTACGAATACAAACTAATGTTCAATTTACTTGGCTAGAATATCAATTTTGTAATAGTTATCTATTACAATTAGTGATTATGAATATGACATAAAAATGTTATGTTTCCATGTTTGTCTGACGGTCTGTCTGTTTGTGTATCTGGATTTCAAAAACGGCTTTATCGATTTTTATGTAATTTTGTACACAGAAAGTGTATATTAATTGACAGGTTACAACACTAGTCACTAATACTTTTATATTTAACTAGCGGGCCCGGTGGACGTTGTCCCGCCCTGATAATAAAAAAAAACTTTGACAGATTATATTATATATACTATGTAGTGATATGTAGTGATGAACTGTTACCCATGCATTAGTCTGTGTGAAATTGATCAAAAATATGTTGTTTACTGTAAACATGCGCGTGAAACGTGCGTTATACTGGTCTCCAAGAATAAATATAATTGAAAATCATATGTTTGTATGTAATTTAAATTATAGCTACGTATAATAATAACTTAATTATATCGATAATAAGGGCATATTATATCTATATAATAAAAGATCTAACACATATTGCTTGATAATGTATTGCTTAATATTTTCATTACTTTCTTATATAGTGTAAGTGAGCACTGAAGGATATACATCGAATATATAGGCAATAGTATAGATAATGGGATGGGATTTATCATCAGCAACATACCTGGAACTTTAACCTACAATATACCACCCTTAGTGCTCACTAACACTATATAAGAAAGTAATGAAAATTTTAAGCCATACATTATTGAACAATATTTCTTAAATCTTTTATTATATAGATATAATATGCCCATATTGCCGATATAATTGTGCCATTCTTATACGTTGCTATAATCACTGAGTTATGTAGACGCAAACGCGATAAACAAAACAAAATGGCCGCCAAATTGACTAGAAAGATAATATAATTCAAATTACATACAGATGTATGACCTTCAATGATGTATATTTATTCTTGGAGTCCAGTACAGTGCACGTCTCACGCGCTTGTTTACTGTACACAAATTATTGTTGATCAATTTCACACGGACGAATGCACAGATAACAGTTCATCACTACACAGTGTAAAACAAAGTCCTCTGCTCTATCTGTTTATGTATTCGCGATAGATTCAAAAACTACAGAACGGATTTTCATGCAGTTTTCATCAGTAGATAGAATGATTCATGGGAAAGGTTTAGGTATAATTTGTCAAGGTTTTATTTTTATTATCAGGACGGGACAACGTCTACCGGGCCCGCTAGTTTAAAATAAAATAGCTCATTAGTTAATTATCTGCCTATAAAAATCTCGTGAAAATCGATTTAGAGATAGCACTGCAGACGAAGTCTTGGCTAAAAAAATAAAATAGTGTAAGTTATTTCTTATATTGTGAGTTATCTGCCAGTGAAAGTCACGTGAAAATCAGTTCAAACATTTCGAATATTCTACTGCGGCCGTAGGCGAATAAAAAACCTAAATTACTTTTTATGAGGTTTGTGATCTACCAGTTTACTCCTCGTGAAAATCGGTCCACCCATTTTGGAAATAGCAATGCGGACGAAGTCACGGACAAATAAAATAGAATATATCAATCGCTATAATTTGGGTTATCTGCCAGTAAAATTGTCGTTCAAATAGGTTCAGCCGTTTTGTAAATTACCCGGAACAAACAAAAAGACAGACAATATATAATAACATAAAAATACCGACGAAACCCGATATTCAAAAAATTGTTATTTTCATTTTACATAGACACACTATATTTTTATAATACGTAATAGATAAAAAAATGGAAACAAAACTAACGTAGAATAAACTTTTTGAATAGGAATACAAAATAAAATTTAAAAATGTTTGCGATAAAATATTAGCACGTTACCATGGCAACGTCTGTATATAATACTAACGATGACACGCAGCTAAAAGGAAAAAAGTGCCCGATTTTGAAACATTCTTCATTGATGTTCCGCTACTATTGATCTTAGCGTGATGATATATAGCCTAAGCCTTCCTCGATAAATGAGCTATCTAAAATTTCCTCAAATCGAACCGGTAGTTCCTGAGATTAGCGCGTTCAACCAAACAAACAAACTCTTCTGCTTTATATTAGGAAAAATTATTAAAAAAAACGCGTGCGGATCCGCGAGTAATAGCTAGTAATATACATTTATGATTCTCCAATACTGTTATTTTGAATATAAAACAAAATAAAAATAATTTCAGGCCGGTCGAGAGAAGTAAATGATTTAAATAACGCAAAAAATAAAGCAGTTACTGTACGTCCCCTCATGTTTTTTAAAGTAACTTACCTGGAGCAAATTCACAAACACTCTCACGTTGTTAATCGAATTAATACATTGCCGCATAATACATCGAACGTTCGAAATAAATTCATCAACGGACTTCAGAATGAATCTATTCAGTGTATACACTGCTGGATAATTTTGCTGGATTCCTTTAGATTATTATTCCGGATTTTCTGGAAAGGTTGGACATTATTACCTACTTGGAAACCAAATCTTATGTAGATATAAATTTAAATTATAATTCTATGATGTCGCAGGGATAGAGTAGGTATAAGAAGCAGTCGGCAACCGTCGGGCCACGTGATTAGTGGTCTCTGTTGCAGCGAATTGACATCGCGATACGATATTCAATATCTTTGTTTAAAAAGCCTATGAGCATCTTTTATACAACTAAACGAACTTAGGTGAGTTATTTAATTATAGCTATAATGCGTAATACTAATATATCTAATAATAAATATACACTACCACTATATACTATCACTACCACTAATTGCTAACCGCTTATATAGACTTTACGCTGCTACTACATATGTTTTTATTTATGGCAATGAGTCACGTTGACAGGTTTGTTATTTTCGGTTGGCAGCTTTGCGTGCTATCATAGATTATGAGTATTTGCAAAATGAGCTCTATTTATATAGATTTAAAGGTCAAACAACATCATAATGTTTGATATTTTATTCTGAATGATGTAAGATATGAAATAAGTAGGTGTCATAAAACATTTAACACGCATAATAGTTAATACAGTATAATATATCACTGTACATTTTATCAAATGCATATTTTATTAAACGGATATTTGATGAAATTTTTAAATGATATCATATTATGCTACCGTAAAAACTTTAACTAAATACTATTTTATTTTGATTCATTTTTTGAGAATAAACGTAAAACTAGTTTTTTTTTCCTAATGACTAACCTGAAGGGCCTTGACAGCTTCATCGGACTTTGTGACTAGAGTAGGAGATATTCCGCCAAAGGCAATTACCGAGTACATTTGTACATACATGTTGCTTACATATTTGTTTTAAATGATTTTTAGGCGTCATATTCTGATAGCAATTATTCTTTTTTCTGTCTTATTTATTCTTGTCAGCTTTTAAAAAGGCATTATGTACTTCCAAAGATGAATCGTATGAAATTTAACTACACAGATATTTTTAATAATTGATGTAGATTCACTTATGTTGATGACGTAATTTACCGAGATCAATTTAAAATTCTTATGGTAAAAATAATTTGTAAAGTTGGGTTTAAGAATAATAACTTTCTTTTGTTTATTTCGCGACTTTTATAAATATCATAACATACATACTTTATATTGGCAACAAGAAATGTCTTCTGTTCGAGGGTAGATAAATGTGCTAACCTTACAAAATGATAAGAAAAAAAAAACTACACGGTGAATTCAACTGTTTAGGTGCGTGATTTTCTCGAACTGACTACGCTATTGACCCGGCAGGGTCTTCACAGCTTCACCGGACTACTAAGGTTGGCGCTTAAGGCACACAACCGATTTGGGTTTTAGGTAACATACACAAGGGTGCACACACACCTCGGCTTGGGCTGTTACCTGGAAAAAGACGCGTCTGTCCTAGCTAACTATTCTAAGCTATTCATACACATATACATTTGTGAACCATATAATCGAAATTGCATGATTCACAAATGAATACGTGTATATCGGATTGATCCGGCAACAGTACTTGTGGGCCAGTTTTCTTCTACTAGGTTTACCGTATAATGATAACGGGCCAATATATCACTTTAAGATGGAAATGTAGTTCTATGCTAAACTTACAAATAAAAACAACATCAATAATTGTTATGTACTTAAGCACTTATCTTTTATTCGTTTCTTTAATATAATTGTATCCTGAATTCAAGAGGGTGCCGAGCACCCTTGAGCTAGTTGTCAAAATGAAATCGGCTTAGTGCCTTAAGTGCTCACGTTTGCAGTCCGGTGAAGCTGTTTAGACCTTGCTAGGTCAATAGCGTAGTCAGTTCGAAAAAAAATAATCCAAAATCCACTTATTTCTCATTTAAAATCTCCAAAATTTATCTCATAATTAAAAAAAAACCGTTTATTTAAATTTTTTAACCGGATTTAAATTAAAACTCAAGCAAAATAAAGTAAACTAGTTCTTTTGCAATTGTTTCGCCATAAAAATCGGAATCTTTCAGTAAATTGTCATATTGAATATTATTATCTCGGGCATGAGAAGCTGCTTACTCCTCTTACTGGTTTTCGAGGTCCTCCAGTATGTTGCAACATCGGTTTTCTACTTGATTTGGGAATGTTAACGGTAATTTTATATTACGATCTTTGAGTTGATAGGTGCAAAATTTCGGGTGTTTATGGACAAAATTCTAGAATAAAATTCAAACTGAACAGAGTATTCAAATTCAAACTACATTCAGGTTTTTTCAGGTGTTTGTGAAGTTCAAATGGATCTATTTTTTATATGGTTAATAACTTTCGTGGGGGGATTTTGGATTTTCAAGAAGATTAAGGAATGGCAAATATTACCTCCTGGTCCTTGGAATTTACCAATTGTCGGTTATCTTCCTTTCATCGAGCGTTACCATCCACATTTGAGTTTGACTAAGTTATCTAAAGTCTACGGTCCAATATATGGAATAAAAATGGGTAGTATATACAGCGTTGTTTTGTCAGACCACAGATTAGTTAGAGAAGCTTTCGCTAAGGAAAGTTTTTCTGGAAGGGCTCCTTTGTTTCTCACACATGGAATAATGCATGGAAATGGTGAGTATATATATTTATAATAATTTACTTTCACTATTTAATTATTTCCTTTACTTTATACATTGTTTTGCCTATGTAACCGGACTCTAAGATTATAAATCAAGTCCACCTGTCTTATAATACTGAAACAATGATATCTAAGTGGTAGTAATGTTCGGACACAATCTTGGCATACGTAAGTCCGAATCTTTATTGTGAGCTTAAACTTTTGTGAAGAAAAAGTATTATTATTACCATCATTTATACTTTATAGGTGTTTTTTTATGGCATTGGTGGCAAACGAACGGGTGGGTCACCTGATGTTAAGTTATCACCACCGTCCATGGACACTAACAACACCAGAGGAGTTGCAAGTGTGTTGCCACCCTTTGAGGGAAAGGGTTAGTGGTGGGAGAGGCGAGAGGAGAGAGGAGGGAAGGTAGGCCTCCGGCGCTCTCTCTGACCGAAGGAAACGCAACAATGCAAGCACTGTTACTTCACGTCG
The DNA here is from genome assembly GCA_015888305.1 of Antheraea pernyi. NCBI lineage: Eukaryota > Metazoa > Arthropoda > Insecta > Lepidoptera > Saturniidae > Antheraea > Antheraea pernyi. The sequence goes on from MU158705.1 coordinate 1,697,819, forward strand.
GTTTTCTATGTGAGGGTGGTACTACCCCGGAGGAGCCGACCCATTCATGCTGAAACCAGTAATAGCTAGTAGTAGATAGAGTAGATAGTAGTAGTAGCTAGATATTAGTTGCTATACTTTACAGTGTTTGGCTACAATGTAATCTAATGTTAAATGACGATATAAAGGTATACTATATACATAATATAATAATACTAGCGGGCCCGGCAGAGGTCGTCCCGCCCTGATTATAAAAAAAAACAATTTATATACTAAAACGTTCCTCATTAATCCCTTTATCCACTGGAGAAAACCGCATGAAAATCCGTTCAGTAGTTTTTGAATTTATCGCGAACAGACAGACAGACAGACGCGGATGGGACCTTTGTGTTATACTATGTAATGATAATATAATACTCCAAACCCATAGGGGACTCGCTCTCGAGTACAGTTGCAAGTTGTCGGAGCACACCAACAGGTGCTTGGCTTGGTTTCTTCACGATACTTTCTTACTACTTATTGGGGTGTAAGGGGTGTCGAATAACATCTAACACTTGAGACACTCAAGCCAACCTCACCTGCACGTGGTGCACCCTGCTGAATAACGAACGAGGCAATGGCGAAAGCGGGGTGGTAGGGCTTTACAGCCCGACTGGGTCGCAACCACCATGTATGTGGCGAAAAAGCCCGTCCTAGTGATTTGCTTCTGCGGGTCGCGTTTCGGGATCAGCCTGTGCATATCCAGCATTTCGAAGGCCGGCATGACAGCGGCGACCGGCGATGGATAGTGTGTCACTCGGTGGTCGCCATTGTTTTTGGATTGTACTGTGCTTACCATCAGGCACATGGCAGTCATTATGCCGTGCTACTATATAAAAAAAAAAAAAATTCACTGAAAGTTCTGACTCAAATGAGCATGAGCAAATGCAAGGATTCGAAATTACGTCAATCGACGCTATGTCCGAACATTATTTAGGTTTTATTTGAAGAATAGTGAACTAAAGCTTATCAATGGCTGACAAATAAACAAGAAAATCGGTTGACAAACAGAGTAGACAAAGAGATTGAATTATGTTGTCTTCACTTATTTATATATAAATTTCTTCTGTACGCCTGTATGTCACTGAACTCCTCCTAAACGGCTGGACCGATTTTGATGAAATTTTGTGTGCGTGTTCCAGTGGATCCGAGAACGGTTTAGATTCTATTGGACCCGGTAGGTGGTGCTGCGATTGACTGTTAGGTTGTTTTTTTATAAAGCCAGGACAACGTCCGCTGACTCCGCTAGTCTTATATATAAATTTCTTTTGTACGTGTGTATGTCACTGAACTCCTCCAAAACGGCTGGACCGATTTTGATGAAATTTTATGTACGTGTTCCAGCGGATCGGATAATGGTTTAGATTGACATTTGGACCCGGTAGGTGACGCTGCGGTTGATTTTTAGCATTTTTATTATCAAGGCAGGACAAAGTCCACCGGGCCCGTTAGTTTATATATGAATAGTGTTGTAAATTTCTTTCGATGGTTTTCTAGGAATTATCTGCGCTGAAGGTGCATTATGGAAAGATCAAAGAAAACTGATAACGTCATGGCTTAAAAGCTTTGGAATGAGCAAAAACAGCGTGTCTCGCGAAAAGTTGGAGAAACGTATCGCTTCAGGAGTTTGTGAACTGCTTGAAGTATGACTTGAAATTTTCTTAATATTTTGATAGAACTTTCATGGCCGAATTTTATTTTCCAATAACTTGTGCTTTTAGAATATAGACAAATCGTCGGAAACTCCATTGGACTTACCTTGCATGTTGTCAAATTCACTCGGAAATGTAATCAATGAGATAATATTCGGATTTAAGTTTCCCCCTGAAGATAAAACATGGCACTGGTTTCGTCAAATACAAGAAGAAGGTTGCCATGAGATGGGAGTCGCTGGTGTTGTAAATTTTCTACCTTTCGTTCGGTAAGTAGTCAATCTTTACGTAATCGCATAATGTTACGAAAGGTGCTACCAACGTTAATCAAAATTTCAGATTTATTTCATCGTCTACTCGAAAAACTATTGAACTATTAATACGTGGCCAAGCGCAAACACACATGTTATATGCGAGTATTATAGATAGGCGCCGTAAAATGTTGGGGATAGATAAACCAAAAGGTGCAGAATACTTACCACATAATAATTTATTGAATGAATATCCTAACGGACATATAAAATGCATAAAATACAGCAAGTACGCACCAAATACGGAACATTTTTTTGATCCCCAAACATTAATACCGACAGAAGGTGAATGTATTTTGGATAACTTCTTAATGGAACAGAAGAGTAGATTTGATAACGGCGAAGAAAATTCACAGTTTGTGACAGATGAACAGATGCACTATCTGTTGGCCGATATGTTTGGAGCAGGCTTAGATACAACTTCAGTCACGCTCGCCTGGTTCTTTCTTTACATGGCCCTGTACCCTGACGAACAAGTAAGAATTTAAAACTAATCTTTAATTTTCTTCCTTCTAAAACGTCGGAACTATGATTGTAAAGTTACCGATTATTTAATCATTTATCGGTTGAAAGATGGTAGTATTGTGGAAGTTAATATTCTGGCAAATAAGCTATAAAAGGATGGGAGTGGATAATACTTGTAATCCTTGTTCGGTTATAAGGAAAAAGACAGCGGTAAATTTAGTTCTAAGAATAGTCATGGTTTTATTTTTAAATTAATTACAGGAGATAATTCGCAATGAGATTATCAAAGTGTATCCCGAAGAGACTGACGTGGACGGATCAAGATTGCCACATTTAATGGCAGCTATTTGTGAAACTCAACGTATTCGATCCATTGTGCCGGTAGGCATTCCTCACGGTTGTACTAAGGTTGGTTTATCCATATAATCATTGTGAGCATAAACAACTTGAAAATAGAATGACGTCAGTGCATTATACATATATTAATAACATTTTTTATATATTTTATACATGACAATATTAAAAAGAAATAAGTTGTTGTCAACATTTTTACTTGAATTCCACACGTTCCATATCGTTTATATTTGTTAATATTTTTTACTTTTGTGGTAATAGAATGGGGAAAATGCATATAGGCGAGGTAATTACGCCTTACGTATTATTCAACTTATTTAGGAATTTGAAAAAAAAATGAGTTCAATTTAAAATATTATCATAAATGTTCATTACTTCTAGGACACTTATTTGGCAAACTATTTCATACCAAAAGGAACTATGATAATACCTCTTCAGTGGGCTTTACATATGGATCCTGGTGTTTGGGAAAATCCTGAGGAATTTAAGCCTAGTCGATTTTTAGCTGAAGACGGTAGTTTGTTGAAGCCACAAGAGTTTATACCTTTTCAAACAGGTAATTTGAGGTTAAATGCTTACATAATTGTTTTTTTCTATGTTGTATTTCATTCAGATTCAGATGTGTGTAAATTTTAAGGAAAGCGCATGTGCCCCGGTGATGAACTGTCCAGGATGATATCGTGTGGTCTTGTGGCCCGACTGTTCCGTCGTAAACGTTTACGTTTGGCATCTGAACCACCGGCTCCTGACGCAATGAGAGGAACCGTCGGCTTAACCCTTGCTCCTCCACGTGTGAAGTATTTTTGTGATCCTATATAGATAATACAATTGATCTCACACGTAGATAGTATAGTTTATACGACAATTAGTTATTCTGTTAGCATCGGAAAAATCATTAAAATTTTGGGTAAACCTCAATTTTGTTTCATTTTTTTTGTTTTGTTTTGTTGCTAGATTTCTTATAAATGTATCTGGTACACATCAGGAATCCCATAGGATTAATTGTTGCTCCTCCAACATGTGGAGTGTTTTGTGGTCCTAGGTATATAAATAATATTATGAATCTTATTTATCTTATTATAGATTTATACGACAAGTAGTTATACTGTTGTCATTGGCAAAATCCATTAAAATTTGGTTAAGCCTCGAATTTTGTTTCATTTTAAATATTTTGGTTTTAAATAATATCACCCTGATATCAATTTTTAAAGGTTCTAAATGCGGGAAGAGACGTTAAATTAATTATTATAGACCTCGATGTAAAGATTATTCACCAGATTTATTTTAATGTATCTGGTATATATCAGGAATCTAATCGAATTAATACTTGCTCCTCCACATGTGGAGTACTTTTGTCATCCTATACAAATAATATTATAAATCTTACACGTAGATAGTACGTAGGTTTATATGACAAGTAGTTATACTGTTGTCATTGGTAAAATCCATTAAAATTGGTTTAGCCTCAATTTTGTTTCATTTTAGGTTTTAAATAATATCAGCCCGATATAATTTTTTACAGTTACTAGATGCAGGAAGAGATGTTAAATTAATTATTAGAGATCTCAATGTAAAGATGATTCACCAGATTTATGTTAATGTATATAGTATATATCAGGAATCTAACTACAAATAATTCTAGCGTTTTCGTCATATATTTACTTTCTTTTGTGAAAGTTGTTTTAAAGCTATAAATCCGATGATAGATTGTTTAGTGTGAAAGGGTTATCAAACTATAGTATTCATATAATTAATTCAAAGACAAAAATAATTTCATCACAATTTTATTTTAGTTACATCTCTTACCTTTTATTGATAAGTAATACATCAACAGTCATGATCAAAACTAGAGCGGTATGTACATGCTCAGATAAATATTAACTAATGGTATTTTAACATAAAATATCAATATAACGGGTGAGCTGCTTATTAATAACCTTAGTTCACCTTAGTTTTCAGTACATGGCAACTTGGTTGCAAACATATTGAGTTTTTAAAAGACTAAACATACACTAAGTATTAATTACTTTCTACTAGCGACAATATCGCTCTAGACTAGTTCCTGGTTCCTACTCTACCTGGAATGTTATTTAACCTCCTGATAGGTAAATCTTAAAATTAACTTTGTTATACATGAACACTTTTAATTCTTAAAAATAATTCCTACGTGTAATGCAGCAGACATGAGATCACACTCAACAGACACTCAAGTGATTCCTATGAATAAATAATGACCTAGAATATACAATTTGTTTTGGTATAGATACTAGAACTTACATGTTTAATTGTTAAATTACTTGTATTGCTTATGATGGATGTAAATAACAGATGAATCACGCATTCAAAGATATACCAATCATCCTAATACTGCAAGCACACTCAAATATAGTATTATACATTCTCAACGATGGGAATTTTCGATAAATATGTCTAAATCATTCGGTCTACTATTAATTGAACACTTTATGCACAGCCTCGACCATCGACGGCGCGATGTCGTTACATATAAAGACTAAATTAATGGTCGTCGATGCACTCTAAAACGAGTGATCATTGGATACTGGTGGGTGTGTAGCGGCTACGTATGTGGCGCGATCAGTGCGCGCCAACGTGACGTAAGTGCTGATGATCCGCTAACAGCGCGGACGCCGGCACCAAGGGCACTGGCGATCTCGCTATGAACTTTACGCGAAACGCTTTCGGTGAAATCGTCGCACCGACAGTTCCTTCAAGAGAAGGTGGAGCATCCCCTTCTACCATCTGCACGTCGAATTGATGCATAATGCACGAGAAGAACATAAACATTTCTTTACGTGCCAATACATCGCCCAAACACATTCGCCTTCCAACGCCGAAGGGCATGAAATATTCCGGACGACGGATCTTCCCTGTCTCGTCGATAAATCTGCTAGGGTTGAATTTGTTGGGCTCGTCCCACAGATTTGGATCCATATGGACACAGTTGATTAGAGGTACAACCTGAGATCCCGCCGGTATCCTATACCCGTTAAGGTGAACATCCCTGGTGACGAAAAATACTTATTAAATTTTGTATTCTACCAATAAGTTGTTTTATATCATATAGAAAGGGGCAGACAGACAGACAAAAATTGTAAAAGGATTATTTTTGGCTTCTATATCGATAACAAAGTCTACACGTATAATAATTTTCAAAAAATATTTAATACACATATTTGGCCTTGCTACAGTTTTATTATAGTATAGATTTTATTTAAATTATACTTACTTCGTAGGGGAGTGAGTGGTGGCCAAAGGTACGATGCTGGACATTCGTAATGTTTCCAATATTGTAGTTTCAGTGTAAGGAAGGCTTGGTATATCTTCGATCGAAGGTAAGCGATCACGTCCTATTACTGAATCTAGCTCCTCGTGAACTTTGCGTTTAACATCAGGATTTCTTAACATGAAAACGATCATCCATAGAAGTGATGATTTAATGGTCTCCATACCAGCCGAAAATAGGTCTCCGAGAATTTGCTTCAGTTGCAATTCTAAAAAAATATTAACATAAATTTAAACGAACCATTTGAAAATTAGTATTATAAATTGTAATTATTTACCAAAATTGATTAATACTTTGTTACGTAAAAAGTACATACCATGATCTCTACCCTCGAACAGTTCACCAGCACGTCCCTCTTGTTTTGCTTTTTCAATTTCAATTAGGTAAACATCAATAAGATCTCTGGTATTGTTCATGTCGAGAGTCTGTCTGTGTTCCTCAATCAGAGTTTGGTAGAATGCAAACATTTCTGCGCGATTCTTTGCTACCTTTTCTTGTGCTTTTGCTTTGCCGGGAAGATACTGAAAATATATTATGACAAATATAAGTTTCAAATGTTCAATAAATTATAAAGATAGCTGCCGAAGTTCCGTATAATAGATATAAAAACTTACATTGTACAGTGGAATATATTCACCGTAGTGAACCTCTCCGAAAAGCCTCATTCCTTCCTCGATTAAAAAGTTAAGCCTCTCGAATCTTGCGTCTCCGTGACTAAATCGAACCGACATTGTAATACCGCAAATGACGTTGGACACGCCCAATGCAAGAAGGGGGTTCGCGTCGATGGGTGTACCGTCCGATCGATGAATGTTTGTTAGAAGTTCGAAAACTTCATTCTGTTTAAAAAAAGATTTGATTTATTATAAAATTATTTTGAATTAAGTTTAAAGAGAAATCATTTTAGGTCTATCAAATTTATGTTGGCAACTATGAAATACACACCTTGATCCTTCCTTCCATGATTTTCTTCCCATTTCCCATGTAAGTTATTCCGAACTCGCGTAGTTTATCATGCAAGAAGCGTCGTTGGCTCTTCCAAAGGCGGCCCTCGCTATTGATGATACCTGCAAAGAGGGAGGCGTTAGCAACGAGCCGATGTGTATGGGCGGCGCGCTTACTGCGGCGGGAGGGCCGGCGAGGTGCGCGACGCCCACACTCACATGTGCATCTAACTTTATACTAATTTTGATCTAATCTTATACATAGTGATTTTTATGTCATCTAATTACACACACCTATATTAATAAAAATGATATTTTTTTAATGATATTTTAAAATGTTACGCATTTAAAAATACATTCGGAGTGTGTACTCACCGAGACCATCCAGAGTGTGCATCAGAGGTGTGCTAGGCCGTCCTGTGAACTCTTCGCGTCGGAAAGCTTCTCTGATAAGTTTGTAGTCACTAAGAACAACGGTCAACTGGTTCCCAAGACGTGCCGAAAAAAGAGGTCCATAATTTCTTGACAATTCCAAATACTTCTTATGTTTGACTCCAAGGAAAGGTAAATATCCAACCACTGGAGGTGCCCACGGTCCCGGAGGCAGTTTCCGCACCTCCCGGATTAAAGCCACCAACCTCGCCGACAACACCGCAGTACCGGCCGCAATCAGCAAAGGTACCGATGTTCGCGAAACACAGTAATTCACAACTTGCCATAGACCCCACAGTATCGTAGAATTTTCAAATATTGAGAACATGTTTAATGTCTATATAAATGTTTAAAAATGGATAAAAAAATATTCAAATATAAAATAATCGAAACATTCGTGCGCGGAACATGTATCGCGACAGTGCGATGTCAAGAACACTGTTATTGTATATCGCGTGGCGACCGACGTCTGCGCACTGGCGTGCCGCTGGCGTGGCCTTGCGAATAAATACGCGCGACGTAGCGCCCGCGCAGGCTCGTCCCACCGGCGCGGGTGCGCTCAGCGCTCGCTCCTCTCTCCACCGCTTTTCCAACTGCTCGCCGCGCTACGAACTCCGTAGCGCTCACTCGTAGATCGGATAGGTGCTTAATTTGGTGTTCTTTGATGACGATAATACACCCTATTAACAATATAACATATGTAAATTGAAACATGATTAATATATCATTCAAGATATAAATATTTCCTCGAGCTTACTTGATTATTGTTTGAAATGTTACTTATAAAGAAAAGAAATTTACGCAAAAACTACTGGACGGAATTTCACAAAATTTAGTACGATAGTAGTTTATAATCCTGAACAATATATAAGCTATATTTTACATAAATATTTACATTCACATATAGTATATCTAATACTTATAATAAAACAGTAAAGGAACGAAATCAGTACATAAATTATCTTTGTGAAAAAATATTTCTGGGAGCTTTAGAATCGATGGTAGAACGCTCTATGGTTTTTAGAATTTTTGTCCTTCTGTAAGTTTGTATACGTATCACGGAGTAACTACTCAACCAATTTTGATAGAATTTGGTATGATAATTGTTTATAAATTGAAGTAACATATAAGATAACACATAGGATGTATTATTATTACATATATACATTTGTACATATGTCTAAAACAAAGATTTGTATAATATAATACTAATTGTACAATAGATATATTGTGTACTGAATCGAAATGAAATATAATTATTCCATATTATTTACGCGTTTTTAATTAAGAATAATAACAAAAATATATTTTTTCAAGACAATTCATAGACGCCGCTAAATTTGTCGTTTTATTGGGTTAATATCTTAAGATATTACAAGGAAGAGTATAGACAGTGATGAAATTATTTGTATATTTGTTAGGTTTATATAGAATTATAGGTTTACTTCATTCTAATGTCTCAGTTACGTTTCGAATGAATAAATACCTTACTGCACTTTTGAGTTCGTTCACTGGGGAGCTTAATGCCACAAGGCATTTTCTTCCAGCTAACCAGTTATATTGTGGATAAAACAAAATTACTGTAGGTAGTGCAAATAGAAACAAATTAACAACATAAAGATTATAATACGAATAAGCTTAACACTCAAGTATAGCTAAAATACAAATTATTCATTATATGAGTTTTAATATTGCTTTTACAGTTGTTTTATTAAGTGTGAGTCTGTTATTAAACAAAAACATATAGTTTCATAATTGTAAGATGGCGCAAAACCTATTACTTTAACCTATACTCCGAAACATTAAAAGACGAACATAGATAATATTAACACTACATGTTCACCTTCTTTATCTTCAGGCCTATTTTGTCATTTCCTTTTTGGAATTTATTTTCGAAAGTTGTAAATTATAATTGTTTGTATCTCAAATAGTGTAAAAATGTTACTCCTTGTAATTTTGAGTATTTGCGGCATATAATAGTAAGATACTGTTCTAAATTTTTCAGAACGAAAACCAACTTATGGCCAGTTTTCGGTATTTTAGAATTTTCCTTTAAGGGCACTGCCCGACCCCGCGTGCTCCCACAAAAAAGGCCCTGATTATCTTTATGTTTCTCTAATTTATTATGATTTAAAACTTTCAACATTCAACAAAATTTGTACACGGTACGTTTTCTGTCAGCATTGTAAAAACCAAATTAAGGCAATAGGAGTATTCGTTTTATGGGTTTTACTATTGTTTTTGTAGTTATTATATTATAAAGAATGTATATTTCTCTTTATTGTAACACGGCCAAATTACTACACTATGCCTGATGGTAAGCACATTACAATCCAAAAACAATGGCCACCACCGAGTGACACACTATCCATCGCCGGTCGCCGCTGTCATCCCGAAACGTGACTCGTTGAAACGAATCACTATGACGGAATTTTTTGCCATATGCGACCCAGTCAGGCTGTAAACCCTACCACCCCGCTTTCACCATTGTCGTATCTCGTAGCTGTTTATAAAGAATAAATATATAAAGAATATACTTACCATAGAGCTATTATATTCAACTAGCGAGCCTGGTGGATGTTATCTCGCCGTTATAATAAAAAAACATTGACAAATTATATACCTCAACTTTTCTTATGAATCACTTTATCTACTGGTAAAAATCGCATGAAAATCCTTTCAATAATTTTTAAATTTATCGCGACAGACAGACAAACGTAGCAGAGGACTTTATTTTATAATATTTAGTGATACAATTCTGTGTGTTGGATGAAACTTGAAATTTGATATTGAACAATTAGGCTCTTTTTTCTGGAAAACATCAGATAATGTCAAAATGTATTTAACTTTGTTATTCTTTTGATGGATTGTGCTACGAAATTTTGCTACTAAATTTTGATCTTCGAACTGTATTGCATTGCTGTTTAGTAAATAACTTGTTTAAACTGACAAATATTTCCAAGATAAGATTAGGTGACACTACTGTAATATAATAATAACTTTACAGCGTTTCGATGACAATCGCTACAGAATGAGACAACCAGAACAATTTATTTGTCTTGGAAATTCGGTAGTAAATGGTTTATTTATTAGTTTCAATTCATAGTTTAGAGGAGTTGCATGTAGATTACATAAAAATAAGCACTTGTCTGAGACACGAATAACTGTTTTTTTTTTTAAATACCGTTTCTTAGAGTTACATATATAAATTGAAAGTGTAAGCAACAACTGGATGCTGTATTACCACGCTGCGTCTTGGAGAACAGAATTTCGATCATAAAGGGTGAGAGGATCGGCTGAATTTTACTACACCTATTTACATATAATTTTATTAATAACTGACTGCATTAATGGAATCCCACGTGGACATAGCTAAATTATATATATATATATTATAGTGTATTTGTATCGGAGGATGAATAAAACGGTCACTCCAGACTCCGAGTAGTAAACATTGGAGTATAAATGTATTTTTCTTTTTTTTCTGCGAGCATGTGGATGATACTCGAATGACTATGCCCATTGCAACGCATGCGAAACAAGTCCAAGTTCTGTGCTTGTATACTCAAAAGCTAGTATATACTAGGGACAAACAATGAGTCGCTACAATTGGATCTCATTCCATATTTCATACATTTCATAATAACCTAAAATGCATTATTAATTACTTCCAATAATTTTAGTAAAGTAAACACATCGTTTTAATTACTATGAAACATAAAAATCATGTAGAGTTTGCTAAATAAGCTATATCCAAATCAAAATTTAAAATGCTTAAACCAATTATTAATACTCTTTTTTATCCTACGCTTTTGTGTAATTAAATATTATTCAAAGTAATAAAAGTACTATTTAATGTATAATTGAAACTACCGTTTGATCGCTACAATACTTATTCGTAAGCACAATAATTTTTCTACTCTTCAAGCAATAAAGCGTAGCCAGCTGACGCTACAGTCTACGGTATATTAAAAATGTTATATTAAAACATCTGTAATGTTATATTTAAAAAAAACTAAGAAAGATGTTTTGAGATATTTTTAAAATATATTTTTAACTCTGTATATCGACCGCATTTATGTATAATTTATTTTTAAGATATTTCGGTAGGCAAATGTAATTTTTCGAGATCTTTGAAGTTAAAACAGAGATCTTTATAAGTAACAATAATTAATGTTATAGTAAGAAACTTATCTTATTGTGTTACTAATTATTAAATATTGTGTAATATGGGGAATTATTCCCGTTCTATATAGTAGTTTTGCTATGTAAAAGGGGATTGTCAACAAATGTAGATATTTGTTATTATTTTTCATTATATATTATTTATAACAAATTTTCAAATTAGTTATATACATAACGATTTTCATAATGAATATTATTTCGTTATTATAATTGATAAAAAACTGGAATATTGTTATTAGTGGCTAATTACTGTGAAATGACGTAGCGGGAAAATTTTATTGATAATATTTAACTTAGTAATGCACAAATTTATTAATGTCTCATTATAATATTAACATTTTCTATGTCTCTATACTTGTAATGAAGTAGTAGTAGGTCGGAAAGTAATCATAGTAATGGCTATAAAACAACCCAGTCATCGAGACGAACCGGCAAGATATATATTTTTCAAAACATAGACTGTTACATTCATTTTTAGTGGATGCATAGAGGGGTGTCGTTTCCAGGCGTCATCATTGTTCACATATTGATCTCTCCTATATAGGCTTTAGACAACCCGCTTGACATGGTGTTTGAACTCACTATCCGACAAATCGGTTATGTGCCTTGGGACTGTTATAAAACCGAATACCTAAAATAACTGTATCGGTTAGAGAAATACAAAGAGATCCCAAGGAGGGTCGACGACAGGGTAGGCGGTGGGTTGTAAAATCGTAAACCGAATCTCAATTCACAACGAGCTACGTGAAGGAAGAAAACATGCTGTGCCAACCCTACATCGATAGGACAAGAGTAAGGAGATATCTGTTAGACTACCATGTACTCAATTAAGATTTATTACATTATGTATATCTGTAATGCAAGCGATTAGTATATCAAGTAAATAATGTATACAATTATAACATTGATACATGCCGTGCCGATGATAAAGCTGAATGGTACACACAATATTGTATTATATAATTATTAACTCACGGTCAAATTTGCAAGCGTGCTCTTGAAACATTATGCTCCGTGTCTTATATATACTCATTCCGAATTTTAAATAATGACTTTGGGGTTGGCCTTATATTGTGTACTTCATGTTAATGTAGGCGTTGAAATTCGGCGAGGGGTGAGAGGGGCTATCGAGGTCGCACGGGTGCGCATGCAGATGATAAGATTAACGAATTGCGTAAGTTGGCGCGATGCAAGGTGACGGCGGGTCAACGACTCGACGCCGAGAGCCTTGGACGAACTTCTACGCGCTCCGACCTCTAATCAACACTTAAAATATTAAAACTGTATTATAACGACGAAAACGTTTATTTTATCATTTTCATAAATTCATATCATTGCAATTGCGAATGGATTAACGTTGTTTACTTATGTTTTTTTTATTATATATTTAATCATATTATATAAATACCAGTTTTTATCGGTACCCTTATACGTGCTACGATTACTTACGATAGTTCCAAATATATGAACAAAATATGTGTAGATTTTAATTTTTTATCACGTTTAATAACGTAAAGTAATAGATGTATAATTATGGCTAGGTTCTCAATGTAATCATAGTTTAAGCTATTTAAAAAAAAAACAAGCTGTTATTGCTTGAAAAATTCATATACGACTTTCAGTTTCCTAACTAAATTATACAGAGTTTTAGAAATGTTACTAATATTAGTTCATATGTAATTAATATGATTATATTATATACTAGCTGTGCCCGTGACTTCGTACGCGAGGAATCTAATGAAAAAAAAAAAGTGACTAATAAAATCATCTCAATACATTAAGTCCATTTACTTATCTACTTTTCTCTCGTACTTAAGTCGCGTCGTCATTAAAATTACAATAACTTTTGATAGAGTGAAGCGATTTTAATGAAACCAAGACTAAATGCTACTCGAGGATATGCTTTATGATTATGCTTTGTAGTTTTATCGTGGACGCAGTACTTTAACAGTGAAGCGTATTCAACACACAGACAGACTTTTCTAAAAATGATTAAAATGTATTTTATTACTTATTCCAAGACACATTTTTTTTTCACAAAACTCTAAATAGGATAGACATGTTTGAATTACATTCCTATTGTATGTATAGGATTTCATTAATAATTATTTATTTATTATACATTGAAACAATTATATTTATCTAATTATATGTTTAATTGACTAATTATATATTAACATTATATAATATATTACTATATAATTAATACTTAATTAACATTACACATCAAAATTATAATTCTACTGAAATTTAACATGAGTTTTTTTTTTATATTTTACACTAAGTTTTCTTCTAGTTTTTCCAGTCAGCAATTATTTACTACATAGAATTAAGATTATGTGTCAACGTTCAAATATTATAAATCAAGGTCGCTTTTCCTGTCTGGCTGTGTTACCTTATTACTTCTAGAATAGATAACGGCTTTTAATACGGTTTTAAATGTCATTTATATAAAGTTGAGAGAATTCGATGAATTTTACTGAAGTCGTAAGAAGGAGATTACGCGCGCTTATATAGAAAAAACCTGGCTATACCAAATGCCCACAGAAAATTCCGTGAGATTCAAGAAAAACTGACATTAATCATTTTTATCTTTTAAATATTATTATAAGAAATCATTGGTTATTTGCGACGTTGTTTTGACCAATATAGCATTAATCCTTATCCAATACATTAGTTACTTTGAACATTTAAAATAGAAAAAAGCCCTTTAGAGCTAAGCTAACAGATAAAATATTTATTTCAATGAATACATATCATAAATTTAAATGTACGCGCTCCAAAAAGAAGTTCGAATACATTAGCTACTTTGCATTTTTAACGTAGAACGAAATTACCCTTTAGAGCTAAACTAACAGGTAAAGTATTCATCAAAATGAATATCTTAGAAGATATCATAAATTTAAAAAGACGCGTTACTAAAAGAAATCTGAAGAACTTTACGTAGCTTCTATGACATCGATGAACTGTAAATATGAAAAGGCCAAAAAAATTAACTACATCGTCTAGACGTTTATTATACCATATTAATATATTAATTATAAATAAAATTATAAATATAAATATATTATAAATAAAAATAATAATTAATTATAAATAAAATAAAAAAATAAATAAAATTATAAATTGAATAAAGGATATTTTGATTTTTGACATTACACACATGCGAAGCCGGGACTGGTGACTAGAGCTAATATAAAAATCAATATTCTTTTTCCTAATTCAGCCTCTCCTTAAAATTATTATTATTGATAATGTCCATAATGATATAACAAATTGATTTTATTTTCCGATATTTTATTATATCATATAATTTTTATTATAACGACGCGACGCTCGTAAAGACAATAACCGATTAACTTTTTCATCATCTATACAATAAAAAAATCAGTTAACGAACTGTTTTTTGTGTAATGCTTAATAGATCGACATATGTTATTAAACATCATTACAAAATCACTATTCATCTCCTAAATAACTAAGTAAATCTTAATAAATAATTAAGGTAATTTATTACAGGAATATTGTGTATGTTTTAAGTCGTTCATACATATGACTGATCAGTCATCAATATTTAAATCCATACTCGACTCAAACCATTGCTTTTATGAGCTTCAAATTATGGTTGACGCGTACTTGAGCAATTCTGATATCAAATAAGAACGGAATTTCAATAATTTCATCCTAACGGTGTTAACACTTGTATAAATAACCGAGTCCTATGAAGCTATAAGTGAATAGTCCTGGTTAAAAATATAATTTCGATGAAAGGTATTAGAAATATTGATGACAGCTGGTTTTCCTCTACATATAGGGGATTTTTTAAAGTTCTCTGGATGAAACTAAAGTTGAACATGTACAGGAGGATGTGCGAGGTTAAACAACCATCGTGGTTAACATATACATGGTTTTCCCTAACTGCTGATTCTAACAGAAAGTCGTTCTAGAGATAAGATCTATAACAAAAGATCCCCGCCTAAAAATTGGCTATATTTTTTGGTCTATATATCAAAAATTGTTAGATGAGGTACAGTGTAAAAAGGCCGCCTGTAGTCCGGTGTGTAGTAATGTAGTAGTCCGGTGAAGCTGTGAAGACCCTGCCGGGTCAATAGCGTAGTCAGTTCGAGAAAAAAAAAAGCCGCCTGGCAATACCGTTGAAAAATCAATTGTATTGATAAGAGGTACGCACGAGTTTTTTACGTCAGCGACGCTGCTATTCTAATCTTGTCAATAACAGTATAACTCACTCGTCAGTAAATTATTATGTAATTTAGGTTTTTTTTTTATATCAAAGGAAGTAAACGAACAGGTGGGTCACCAGATGTTAAGTGATCACCACCGTCCGTAAACACTTGCCACACCAGGGTGTTGTCAGGCTGTGTTTGGGGGAGGAGAGAGTGGGGAGGGGAGTGGAGGTGGGCCTCCGGCGCTGTCACTGACCGAACGAAACGCAACAATGCACTATTACTTGACGTCGGTGTTTCTGTGCACCCCGGCGCGAGCCGACCCTTTCATGCTGAAACCAGTATTAGCTTCAGCGTGACTCTACCATCTATTATGTAACATGCAAGTATAAATAGCTTTTGCTCGCGACTTCATACGCATTAGTTTAGATTTCACTTGGTTTGCGGAAACTGTGCTATTTATCTGGATGAATGCCATCATATCATATGTCTTTTTAACGTATATGCAAAATTATGAGGGCTAGTTGAGTAGTTAAGGTATGAAAACATGACAAACAAACAAAGTGACAGTCGCATTTGTAACATTAGTTAGGATATACCAGGTGAAAGTTTAGACGCTCGCACTATTCTAGGATATGACACTTCATGGTCACATTTAACATATAAAATAATAATATCAAAACAAATACTAATAAGCAACCCAGAAAACCTAAGTTAAAATTTTGTTCTAAGACTTTCAAAAGTATAAACACGATCTAGGTGCAATGATCGGTGTCGAAAAAAACGTACAATAAGCCCTTTTGTTTTGTTCCTGACGTTCCCATGTTCCCTTCCAAGTGAAAATAAAATCACCCGACGGTAATTGACACTGTACTTTAACATAGACGTGTAGAGAATTGTGTATAATTTTTGTATTTTTATAGATAATTAGGTCAAATATTAAGCACCTTGTTTTTAAACTAATTTAGAACGATAATCGAGTGCAAAGTACCCTCCATAAATATTGCTACTGTCTAAACATTCAGTCTGTATAAATAGTGAATACACATATCATTCTGCAAATATAATGAACTGGACAGTATCTAAATGAATTAAAATTAATTATCAAGACGGTAACAAATTATTATGTTTACAGATGAGATGATTAGCACAAGTTTTATCCTCAATTTTATAAGGAAAATGTAGTTGAAATAGCCTGTTGACTGCTTGACCGCTATATAATTAATTAAAATTATGCCGCTTTATATATCATCATCATATATATTAATACGTGAAGCCAAAACTTTGTATTCCTTTTTGAGAGAAATGCGCGGACGGATGAACGTGAAATTTGGCAAAGTCAAAGTTTATATGGAGGAGAAGTGCAGATTTTGTAATGCATTACAAGTATATTAAATTAATTAAAATAAACATTACTCACACTACTGCTTGAATTGTACACAACATATACACACATGTAAATTTTGACAAAGTCATCCGTCATTTTACTTTTACGTTCCAATTACCTTTTTCAATATTTTTAACATGACTGACGTTGCATGCCGTTTGAAATCAACTGGTCAAATTGTAGGTAAATTGTATAATAATATAAATATGTAAATTCATAACATACATTAGTAATTAATTGATACATAATTTATGGAACCACTGAAATTATTATTACTCTCTTTGGTTTTATTGAATGTCAATTTTTTTAGGTGACAGGACTGCTTCCATTTTGCTTCATGTTGTCATAAGAGTAAAGCAACGTTACCAAAGTCAATGTCAATATTTAGTATTTTTATGGTGAACTCACCTTAAATGATGATTCAATAAAAAGAGCCAAAAAATACTTTGTAAATTCAAAATAGCAAAATTTGTTTGCTCATGAAAGTAATCCATGGCTTAGATATCCGCATTTACAATAATGCAGTTCAACCTGATGTAGCAATTATATTTGGTACAGTTGATGATGAATTTTGAACAAAAATGAAATCTTTTCAAAAGTTATTGGTAGTATTAAAAATATCTTTGTTTTAGATTCATCATTTGATTGTATTGTGTATCCATTACTTTTCCAAGCGATGTTACTGGGCATATAACTATTCCTCATAATGTAGATACTTCATTTAATTCAATATCACTCAAAAATGCCAGTACCACTCATGGTGTCGTGTAAAATTAATTGAGAACTGTATCATGAGTTGAGTGAGTTATTTTCGTAAAGTTATATTTACTTCAAATTTGAGAGTTTTACCACCTTATGTAACCGCCTGTTTTTTGTTTAAAAATTTATAATTATTATTTCATTTAGACATAGATTTTTTTCATGTTTATATAATTAAACAAAAAGTTGTAAATAACTAAGTAGCTATGATAAAAACCTTTGATTATAGAAGTAAGTTGACAAAAGAACCCTAATAAAGTTCAAACTTTAAAAAATCAATGAACTATGGTCGAATGTCGATCACTGGGCGCCCACTAGTTGTTATAAATCAACAATTAACTTTCTTAATAAATTTGAGTCAAAAAAGTCTTAAGAAGGTAATTAATAAGTATTCTATAATGTTGTTTCGCTCACGCATTAATGCTCACGTTCCCCACTCGTATATATATAATTACTTACTCAATAAAAGAGCCGCGAGAAAGGATATCTCAGCTGTTTATTGCAATAAAACAACTATCATTAATTAGAACCTATTTATAATAAAGTTAATAGTTCAGACAACTGATAATAACAACAACAAGAACACCACTTATAATTATTTTTAGCTCATTATTAAAATTCATGCAGTAGTTCTTACATAATTAATTATGTCTTACATTTCAAGGTGAGTTGGCAGTTATTGTTTGCATGCGAGTTTCGTTAATGAAATGATAAGAAACACATTTATCCACACTTGTTTAGTATTTTGTTTCACAATAATGAATAAATTAAGTTTCAATGTATAAAATATTGTACGTGAATAATATGTAAGTTTAACGGTGAAGGCTACGCTGAAGCTATTAATGGTTTCAGCATGAATGGGTCGGCTCGTCCGGGGTAGTACCACCCTCTCACAGAAAACCGACGTGAAGTAACAGTGCTTGCATTGTTGCGTTTCGTTCGGTCAGTGACAGCGCCGGATAACCCACCTCCCCTCCTCTTCCCACTTCCCTTACTCCCTCTTTCCTCCAAGACAGGTTGGCAACGCACTTGCGACTCCCCTGGTGTTGCAAGTGTCTATGGACGGTGGTGATCACTTAACATAATGTGACCCACCTGTCCGTTTGCCTCCAATGTTATAAAAAAAAAGTGTCTGCACAGGTGAATCAACAAGACGCCTTTCGTTCATAGTTCTAAATATATAACCAACCTAAAAAAGATCGCTTTTTAATAGCTATTATTTTGGACGATTAACTTGTAACTCGACATTTGCCATTCTGTGATACGAATCTTCAGCAACCCTTCGGAATACAACTAAGCAGTGTACGGCTCAGTATATTCCTGCAGCAGGAACGTATAAAATATTGATTTGTACTTGAAAGCTCATGCTATGCTACATTTTACAAAAATTTCATATATCTTCAGCGATAGATAAGGATACCTTGATTATAATAATCTAGGTAATATTTTATTCACTTACAATGAAGTTGCTGCAAAAGATTTTTTTATACAAATAAAATGACGAGCAACGGTGTGTAAACTGTTTTAATCTATACTAATATTACAAAGAGGTAAAGTTTGTGAGTTTGTTACGTTGTAGAGGGTAATCTCAGGAACTACTCGTCCGATATGAAAAATTCTTTCAGTGTTATATAGCTCATTTATCGAGGAAGGTTATAGGTTATATCATTACGCTAAGACCCATAGGAGCGGAGCAACAATGAAGAATGTTTCAAAATCGGGGTATATTTGTCCTCTTGAGAGCTTCCGCTGCGTGTTAGCGTTAACTCAAAGTAACTATTCCACGCGAACGAAGTCGGGGGCAGAGGCTAGTCTTCCTATATAAATACAGTGAGATCCGCCGTTGTGCTACCAATGAATAACTACTAAATAGATTTCGTCTCTTTTTTTTGGTTTACTAAAAAATGATCATGAGAGCTATCATTTGATATAAATGAAAACTACGACTTTCATCATCAGTACGTGTTCAGCGATGTCTATTTACTTTTCATGAAGAAGTGGGGCAAGCGGTGTGGTGCTTATGTTTTTGCCTCTGTACACAGAATACATCGTTAACATAACAAACAACGCAGATGAAGTCAATCAGTAATATCAATTAGTGAATAACATTGTAATATCACGTCGGGGTCACCACTCTAGGAGTCGAGACTAACTTGGACAGCGTAATAATAAGACTCGGAATGCGTAAAATAGACTGTTTAATTTTAACTCCATATATGGTATTTATAACAACAAGAGATCTTTCAATTGTCTGAATGAGATATTCTATTTACAGTACATTCAAACAATTCAGTTAGTCTGCCAAAGAGGATGACATATATACTTAAGAGCTACAATATTATTGTCCTCCTCAACGCGTGAAACCCCGGTAGTATGGGTAGTAAAATTAGGTTATAATATGAGATTTTGATAGACGTCTCAAATGTTTGAATAACTAGCGTTAACTCGGTATATTATGCACTTAGTACGCTAATTACAGTTGTAGGTTAACAGATCATATAATATTAATCAAGAATAAGACATTCAGCTATCTAATAACTATATAATAAAACTGCAATGAGCCCTGACTGTGAATACCTTAATCTATACTATATATCTATACTTATATACCACCACCCTATATCTTCCCGTGGGTATAGTAAAAGGCGATTAAGGGAGTGTGATATAGTACTGACCCCTTGTACCTTCTCACTGTGATACTGTACCATCCGTCTGAGTCCTTCTCCGGACGTAACGGTCTCCGTTCCTCTGGATCCAAAAGAATAAGGACGAGTATGTGCACCTGTGTCTTGCGCGTACACTTGTGCACCTATATCCTGCGCATATGACCGCTTCAATCAATCAAGCAATATCTATACTAATATTATAAAAAGGTAAAGTTTGTGAATGTGTGACGTTGTAGAGGGTGATATCAGGAACTACGGGTCCGATTTGAAAAATTCCTTAATACTTTCTAGCTCATTTATCGAGGAAGGTTATAGGTTATATACCATCACGCTAAAGCCAATAGGAGCGGAGCACTAATGAAGAATGTTTCAAAATTGGGGTTTTTTTCCTCTTGAGAGCTTCGGCTGCGTGTTAGCGTTAACCCAAAGTAACTATTCCACGCGAACGAAGTTACTACAATAAAACATACTTCGTATTTAGCAATAGCAAAGCAAATCAAATTCAATTAAAAATATTTTATTTGATTTAGAACCTGCACTTATAACTGTCACAACAACACTGTGAAACAACACAGTCATAGACTAGAACCAGCTAGAAACTCGATTTCGTTTATCTTTTTATCTTCCATATTAAAAAAAAAAATAGTTACAGTGATTTTTAGACGGATACATTAAAAGGCTGTTATTTCCAAACATCACCGTTGTTAACATATTGATTTACACTATATTAGCCCTTTGACATCAAAACCCGCTTGATGAACAGTCATGTTCGGTAAATTGGTAATGTATTTTAGTGGTTTGTTGTAAAACCTAACACTGAAAAAGGACCTTGAATCATGGGATGGCTAATTTGTCACTGTTTTTAGTATTTTTTATTTTTCTTAAATCTACCTTTCCTAAGTTTTTGCAGACAAACAATAATTAATCAAACAAGACGTTATCAGATATAAATAAATACCGGCTTCAAAATTATAAATTCCGATTACTCACCAGTCATAAATAATTCTTAACATATCAACGACATTGTTGTGTCTGCAATACGTAATACCAATATTTGCCTATGATTAAATCTACAGAGAAAAACACATTTTTCATTCATATTATAACTGCTACATATAGTCCTCCTCATCGATTTCGATGACAGCGACTGCAAAACGTTTCATTTCTTTCGAGCGTGGGCCCTAATGTGACTTGCGAAACCAAACTTGCTCTTGAAAATCCGATCACATACAGAGCAGTGGAGCTGGCCATTTTGATTGTATGTATACGTGTAAGAAGGTTTCGGTCTATCTTTTAATACTTGGCGTTTATCGTCAATTATTTGCAAACGATTGTCCTCAAACCTTGCAACACTTTTAAAGATGGTAGAGCGCCAAGACGACCGTTGTAAAGCGAGATTCTCCCAACACGTATGATCAACACTGCAAGCGTTCAAATGCCTTTTAAACACATCCTTATAACGCAGATACTGACCACCGTGCTTCCGTTTACCCTTTGCCATCTCGGAGTAAAAGACTGCTTTTGGCAAGCGACGGTCATCCATGCGAAGTATGTGTCCACACCACCTCAGTTGATACTGTATAAGTAGTGCTTCGATACCAAGGACTCCGGAACGACGCAGGATTTCGGTGTTAGATATATGGTCCTGCCATTTTATTTTCATGATAGATCTAAGACATCTTAGGTGGAATATGTCGAGCTTTTTAATATCTGCTCTGTAAGTACACCATGTCTCTGCTCCGTACAAAAGGACTGGCACAATTAGTGCTTTGTACACACTGACCTTTGTCTCTAGTTTTAAGTCATGGGACTTCCAGACGCGAGCATTAAGTCGTCCGAAGCTTGCAGCGGCTTGTGCAATGCGAGATGGTATCTCCGTGGCGAGAGTGTTGTCGTTTCTGACACTACTACCCAAATACCTAAACTGCGGTACTTCTTCTAGTAATTTTCCATCTAGATATAGCCCCTCTTCAACCGCTTGGTAGCCTCTTGGTGGTTGTTTAAGTATTTGGGTCTTGGAGATATTGACAACAAGGCCAAATCGTTGACATGATTGATGGAGTGCATTGATATAGCTTTGTAAATGGATCATGTTGTCAGACAAGAGGCATACATCATCCGCATACAATATTTCTAATATAGACATTGTATGTACTTTGGACTTTGATCTGAATCTCGAAGTATCAAAAACGCCCTTTTCGGTTCTAACATTTAGTTGGATTTGGTCATTACAATACTGCAGCGCGTCTTTCATTACATAAGCGAAGTATATGGCAAAAAGAGTGGGCGCCATAACACAACCTTGCTTAACCCCGCTTGTAATTAGAAATTCCTCAGACAGTTCATTTTCATGTCGAACCCGGGCTTTCATGCCAATATGAAATTGGCGTATGAGGTTAATGAACTTCTTTGGACATCCCAATTTTTGGAGAACAAGCCAAAGAGCCTCTCGTGGGACCCTGTCGAATGCCTTCTCTAAATCTATAAAGCACATGTACAGAGGACTTTGATGTTCCAGGCTTTTTTCCTGGAGTTGTCTAACCACAAAAATTGCATCGACAGTGCCTCTGCCAGGGCGAAAACCACATTGGCTCTCAGGCAGATTCTCTTCAGCTAGCTGGCTCAAGCGAGATCTAATAATGTGTGCAAGTATTTTGCCAGCACAAGACAGAAGCGATATTCCTCTATACGAGCTGCAATCGGAGAGATTTCCTTTTCCTTTATACAGCTTGCAAATTACTGAGTCTCTCCAGTCCTGTGGAACATTTTCATTTTCCCACACTTTTTTGGTAAAGCAATACAGTCTTTGTAAGATGTGTTTACCACTGTATTTATATACTTCAGCTGGTAGCTGATCCATACCAGGTGACTTTGCATTCTTGAGAAGCTTAACTGCTTTCGCAAACTCTTCGAAAGTCGGTGGTTCATCAAAATTTTCGCAAACTGGCAGTTCCTCCAAAGAATCAACATAAGATAGGTCGATGTTTAGGGTGTTAGAGTTCAAGACATCATTAAAGTGCTCTGCCCATCGTACTAACACATCAGCCCTATTCGTAATCCGCTGTTGACTATCTCTAGTAAGAATGGGTGCAATTTTTCTAGTGGATGGGCCAAAAACTGTTCTTATACCCTCGAAGAACTTACCCATTTGATGAGTATCTGCATAGTGCTGCAATTCAGCAGCTTTCTCCTTCCACCACTTATCCTTCAGTTCGCGGATTTTTGTTCTTAATTTGCGTAGATTTTCCTTTTTACTGCAAGCATCCGCAGGTTTTATGTTCAAATCATGCCTATGTTTCTCCACCATTTTTCTGATCTCTTTATCTGATCCATCAAACCAGTCTTGGTTTTTTCTTTGAGTTTTACCTAACGTGTCAAAGGCACAACAATTAAGGTGTTCAGCAATCGATCTCCATTCATCATCAATGGTGGGTAACTGGGTTTGCGAAATACCTGCAGCAAATTGTTCATCCAACTTATTACCAAGATTTGATGCGGTAATTAATCTTGAAAAGGCTAGCTTTGTAGGAATTTTGTGGGGTGCTCGTCGTGGTGCTTTTAGTTCTAAGCGCAAACTTGACCGAATGAGACGATGGTCAGTCCAGCCAAGTGCTCCGCGCATCGCTCTTGTTATAAGCACGTCATGTAAATCCTTTCGACGAACAATTACGTAATCCAAAAGATGCCAGTGTTTTGATCTTGGATGCATCCATGAGGTTTTATATTTTTCAGCAAGCCGGAAAAACGTATTTGTAAGGCTAAGGTCAAATTCAGCACAAAGTGATAAAAGTCTAAGGCCATTATCATTACATTTCCCCACTCCGTGCCTACCCAGTACTCCATTCCAAGTGTCCGAATCACGGCCAACACGGGCATTGAAATCTCCCATCAAAATAATTTTATCATATTTCGGGATATTTTCGAGAATTTGGCGCAAGTGTTGGTAAAATACCTCTTTATCCTGATCCAGTGAAGGTAAGGTAGGTGCATAGGCACTTATAAGATGGACATGCTTATTATTATATAGTGGAAGACGTAGAGTCATAAGGCGCTCATTTATACCTTTTGGTCGCTCACTCAATTTTTCAACCAGACCGTTACGGATAGCAAAGCCTACACCATTACCCGCCCTCTCACTGGAAGGACGTCCGATCCAAAAGTATGTATAGCCGCCGAGTTGCTCACAAAGCTCTCCAGTATCACTGAGATGGGTTTCGCTGATTGCAGCTATATCTATTCTATATCGAGCCAGCTCCCTTGCAATAAGAGCAGTTTTTCTCTCTGGGCACAAGTTTCGCTCATTGTCCAGCAGAGTCCGAACATTCCATGTAGCTATGCAAAGTTGTTGGGGATTGGTTTTACTCATCTTTTTCTGTTTGTTTCGACCGCGTTTTGTCGATGACTAGGCGCCCGCGGTTAGACACCTAGATGATGGGTGAAGCGGACTATGTTTAGGCCACCTTTTCTAGGCCCCTCCTCAATTCAGAGGAAAGCAGAGTGATCCTAAATAGGACTGCTTTGTCACCAGTAGTGTCGGCTCCCTTATTACGTATTGGTTTTTGTGGTAAACAATAGTCACATTATGTACCGAGGCCTAGTTAGCACTCTGCACGTAAGCGGCCAGGAGAGAGTGGTCGCTCCTGGAGTCGATAATGTGACTATTGTTTACCACAAAAACCAATACGTAATAAGGGAGCCGATCTGTGGACCAAATATGAACTCCATACAAACTTTATCTCTTGGTGTAAATACTTGGTGTAATAAATCAGTGTGTAAGGGAGAGGTAACGCAGACGATGCAAAATTGCTGTACACAGATTATAGTAATACGAAAAGGAAAAGGTAATTTAAAATGTAGACTATAATCAATGAATTTCCTAAAACCATTATTTCGATTAATCTATACTATATTACTATTAATATTATAAAGAGGAAAGTTTGTGAGTTTGTGAGGTTGCAGGTGGTAATCTCTAGATCTACTAAACCGATTTTGAATATTATTTTACCAATGTAAAGCCACGTTATTTGTGAGTGTCATATATTAACCTGAAAAATAAAAAAGACTTTTTTGTGGTAGTCAGATTTGCAAAGTAAGTCGGAGAAAAACAGTCCAACGAAAACGTTTCTTACGAACGCTACCTTAACGATGACAGATATATGATTGGGTCCTAGGAAAAAGTTGTAGAGCTTGATAATGCCTACAAAAAAGTTACCGACAGCATATATCTAACTTTTATATATAAGTCACAAAGTCACAAAAAGTAGTTTTTTATAAATGTTTACCGCCCAACGGAGTGGGCACGGGTCAGCTAGTATAAGATACATTCTAAACATTTTGTTGTTCTCGCTTCGTACTTGACGTTACGTACTTCACGTCATCGGGTGCAGCGAAGACACTTTGCCCGGTTTGCATAAAAACAAGGCTATACAAAAATACCGTTCACGTTACATTGAATATTCAGTTTGTACGAGAGGT
The DNA here is from genome assembly GCA_015888305.1 of Antheraea pernyi. Taxonomy (NCBI): domain Eukaryota; kingdom Metazoa; phylum Arthropoda; class Insecta; order Lepidoptera; family Saturniidae; genus Antheraea; species Antheraea pernyi. Next base: position 1,723,955 of record MU158705.1, read on the forward strand.
TTATTTCAGGTCTCAATAGTTGATGCAGGTATAAACTCACCGGTCACGTATTGTGAACGCGCCGTCGGAAAGATCAACGACCGTCCCTTTTATCGTTATACCACTGATTTATATTGCGTTAGAACAGTAATCGTGTTTCGTTATTTCCTATCAACAGTATTAGATTAGGCGATTGCGTTTTGCGGCTACATTGATTCTAGTTATGTAAGTATATTATCATAGTTATATTAATACTGACTCTGTTAATTCTTTTCAATAAATCTAATACTTTCGATTCAAGTCTTAGTTTAAGCGCGGTAGAACATGTGCAAGTTTCGACCCCGGCAACGAATTTTCTGCCTCAATGTAGCAGTACTTAAGCTGTTGTGATCCAATTTGAAGGATAACCGAGCACACGAGACGTTCTAACTTACGCTTCAATTCAAGATCACCGAACTAACTTCAAGATTGCGGTCCTTCTAAGGTTGGTTGTACGTACAATCCGTGCTAAACTTCTTGAGCGCTCTGAACAATGAGTTCTTGAGCGCTCTGAACAATGATGCGCGAAACACATGTTTAGATATACTCGTATATATGTATTTTATCATTACAAAGTATAAAACAAAGTCACCTACCGCGTCTGTCTGTCTGTTCGCGATAAACTCAAAAACTACTCAACGGACTTTCATGCGGTTTTCACCCGTATATAAAGTGATTCATGAGGAAGGTTTTGGTATATAATTTGTCAAGGTAACCAGATCGGGACAACGTCTGCCGGACCCGCTAGTGTATAATATCCAGACACATTAAGGATAAATAAACACCACTTTTAGATTCCTATAATAATATTTTAAATTTGTTCTGTATTAAGTTCTTGATTTTACTCGTATTATGCACAACCTTGAAAACTATATTCAGAGCGGTCAAAAAATTGACGAGGACTGTTAATGCCTATAAGCCGTAGCTTCACTTAACATTAGGTGATCCGCGTGCTCATTTGCTCCTTCATTCATAAAAGTCATTAAAACTTTATGTATATTTAATTGATACTTAAAGGTATACTCAGTATTACAAAATAAACATTACCTACAAACTGTTCTTAACTGCATAAATAAATTATTAGGGGAAAAGTCCTAGGCGTAGTGTACAATTTATTACAATTATTGAAGTTAGGGAAAAATGATGAGAGTAAATTTTTACGATGTGCACGCACTCTGTCACGAAAAACCGACACCCTGAAGTTAGCTATATAGTCAACAAAGTAAAATTAAGGACATTTTGAGGTTAATTGACGGTATGTATTATTAATTTACATCATAAACTAAAATAAATATTCACATTCTTATGTAATGTGTAATAAGTTTATAAATAAATTAATAATATATATTTATTTTGTTACACCAAAGAAGTATAACTTCTAACGCGTGTACATAAGTACACACACACTTTTTTTTATTAGTCCGCTTATTACGCCTGCGTATTATTTCCTGAATTTTGATCTAGATAAGAAAATTACAATATCTTCCTACAAGTATGGTAATGGTAGGCTTACTATTGAACCAAGAGGATTTGGCAGCGATTACCGAACGGGTGAGTTTTCGTGTATAAATAAGTAGACTTTAAATATAAGTGTTATATCAAATACGTTACACTTCGTCTGTGATTATATTTTGTGAGAATATCTCTCAAATATCATTATTAATATCAAAATTATCACCATATACTATATAGATAAGGAATCCCAACATTTTTAATATCAACAAAAGCTATCATCATTATTAACAATTTATATCAAATCTTATTGCTTTATCATTGACCTCAATATTATGCCGATTTAATAATATCTCACTTCCTATATTAAACTAACGTTGAAGGCTCTTCATATCAGTTTCGAGGTTTGTCAAGGAGAAGCAGAATAAATCGATAATTTATTACATAACATTATTAGCTGTGCCCGCGGCTTTGCACACGTTTCTTAATAGCAACTTTGTAGTTACTATTTCCTGTAACAAATACGTAGTTGAATTCTAGAAGTGTGGATATTATGTGAATATTCTATGTTCATATAACTCCATCTAGTGGTGAGTTTCTGTAAAATTTATGTTATACAAATGTTCTGCACTAAAAAGAAAAAACGTTCCACCCTTGTTATATGATTATACTAGTGTGCACTTGGTGCCTAGCACCGAATGTGAAGAAGAAAACATTAAAACAAAAAAAAACTTTAAAGATTGTAGTCAGTAAAGTAACACAGCGCATCAACTTTTACGATTCGCAAATAAAATTAACTCACTACAGTAAAGGTCTTAGTTTATTTGAAATTAGTTTTTAGGCAATAAATTGTTATCCATGTCCAAACGAAATATAATATCTATTAATAAATATTCTTGTACTCGCAGATACATTGTTTAAAAACATATGGCTCATTAATAATAGTCAAGTAAGAGGCCAAAGAATTAAAATGTTTTATCTCCTTCGACAAGTAATGTCATGTTCAGTTCGTATGAATATTCGAGCTGAAAATGCTGTAACGCTTAAAATTGAATCAGTTAGGTGTGATAAGCCGCAGTAATTACAAATGCTCGTGGAGGTACAAACTCGTGTGAAAGTATCGGTTTTCCAATTTGTCTGCATTATACTGGTATCGCTGTTTCGATATAATATGCCAATTGTTAAACTATACATGGACGAAATGGTCTATATAATAATCCATTCACGGCCGATGGACTTTCGTCTCTGGGTGGTCTTCGATGTTTTAGGAATGTTCTCTACGTACGTATCTTCAGTTATTTTGCTGAATAAGTGTTAAGATAGGTATTCAGATGACTACAAACGGACATTCTTGTTATATAATTCCAAGTTTGTATCATATCGCCTGTTGAGATACGATAACTTGCATATCTAAGTAATACACGAACGAAGTCAGAATCAACATCTAGTTATAAATATAGTCACAGTACATGATTATTACGTTTCATGTGAATTAGGACATTGTTCTCTTTGACACAATACCCTCTGCTCGACTATGGATTTTGTGAGTAATCGCTAAATCAACATAATATTTTTTGTATGTAGTCAAGGACGTATTTAATAATGATTATATTGTGGTTCATTATACCTCGTTATAATCTTTATAAATAATACATAATTTGTTGGAACTTCCAGTCCGAGCACTTATACAATTCTTGATAAATCTATTTTCAATTAACTAACACTAACTATTTTTCCACGAGTTACATTATTTTTTATTATGAACAGCCATAGTTGTTTCGATTCTTGTGTTGGCTTTCCCGGCTTTGTACAACACATAAATATTAATTAAACAGTGATTACATTTATAGTAAAAACAAGACGGAGATATCTTTAAAATACAGTTGTGTTTAATAACAACGTCTCAATTTTGTTAATTCGAATAAAAATTATCTTCGGTTACATTAAAATTGAACAGAATTTAAAGATATAAAATCCTACAATATAAAAAAATATATATATGTACATATATTTCTTTGAAGGTTTGTCCATTAAAAATTCATAAACCGATGAACGGATTATAAAGACATTTTGTGTTTAAGTCATAGAAATTGATTTTTTTTATAAGGTAAGCTTTTTTATATACCATTAGTGACAAACGAACATGGGGGTCACCTGATGGTAGGTGATCACCATCGTCCATGGACACCTGCGGCACGAGAGGAATCACAGAGAAAGGAAAGGAGTAGTAAAGTGAGAAAGGAGTAGGCTTGTTTCTTAAAGACGGTAAATTGTAATGGTCCGGAAACAATGCCGTTGGTAGTTCATTCAAAATTACTTTACTCTATTTTTTTTAATAGTAGCACAGCAAAATGACTGCACTGTGCCTGATGGTAAGCACAGTACAATCCAAAAACAACGGCGACCACCGAGTGACTCAGTATCCATCGCCGGTCGCCGCTGTCATGCCGGCCTGCGAAAAGCTGGATATGCACAGGCTGACCCCGAAACGCGACCCGCAGAAGCGAATCACTATGACGGGCTTTTTCACCATATACATGGTACCATTGCCTCGTTCGTTATTCAGCAGGGTGCACAGCGTACAGGTGAGGTTGGCTTGGATGTCTCAAGCCTTAGATGTTATTTGACACCCCTTACACCCCGAAATATTTATATTATGAAAGTTTATGATTATTTATAAACTTAGAACATTTTTAGCCTTAGCTTATACGTACGATAAATGTTATTTGATACCGCTTACACTCCACTCTAATGTATATACAACTAATTCTAACTTACCCGAACCGTCTTCTAAATTCAAATAAATATTTTTGTATTTTACCAAAAAACAATTATTACTATCCGTGTTTAATTTTACACTAATATTTATACATTTCTAATGACTTGATTCTATAGACTTGCAACCTCGACGCTATTCTATATAGAATTCACTCCCACAGCACCACAGAGTCTATCAATAAACACACATTATTGTACTACAAAAATTATACATTATGCAATATGAAAAAAGGGTATTGAAAACATATATACAATGACCTAAATAATGCATCTCAGCGTGTCATCACTTTCATTAGTATTCGTGCGCGAGATTAAAAACAAATGTATAAGATGTAGGGGAGGTGAGGCAAATTAGGTAATCATATTTTAAAAATTAAAAATCTATTTTTTTATTTATGTCATAGCAGGCAAACGAACTGGTGGGTCACCTGATGTTAAGTGAAAACCACCGTCCATAGACACTAACAATACCAGGGGAGTCGAAAGTGCGTTGCCAGTCAGTGATTGGGGAAAAGGGAGGGAGGGGGAAGAGGAGAGAGAAGGTGGGCCTCCGGCGCTCTCATTGACCTAACGAAACGCAACAACGCCAGCACTGTTACTTTACGTCGGTTTTCTATAACAGGGTGGTACTACCCCGGGCGAGCCGACCCATTCATGCTGAAACCAGTAATAGCTTCAGCGTGGCTCTACCATCTACAAAAATTAATTATAATTAATTATTATCTGATTTAGTAATTATATATAATCCAACCAACCAATACAAAGTTGTGAGTATAACATATATTATTTATTTTATAACAAAGTGTATTGTGAAAAAATATTTCTTCACATCGATTATTAAAAATATGAAATATAAACTTCGATAATATATATTGTAAAAGGGTATCGTATCTGGTTTTTCTACGCACCAGGTTTCATAAACAAATTGATAGAGAATATACCAAACTTATTTTGTTTTAGTGGATTTCATAATAAGTGCATTACGCAACAAATTATTGATATCCGTGAATCATTTTCTAGCTTCTGTTATTAATAGTACATCTAGAAATAAACCAAAAAATTTGTTTATGGTACCATCAAATATATAAACAAATAAATTACATCAATATTATATATGAAATTCAGCCATACCGTCCGATTTCCTCTAATATAACCTGTCCAATTGTTATATTAATGCACAGTGAGCGTTCTAAATTATATTGATGAATATACAATATGTTTATAGTAATAAGACTGTCATAAGGGAAATTATATGAAGCAATAGTGTTCAAGTAAATTAATATAAAATAGCTGTTGGTGAACTTCCGCGTTATTAACATAAATATATTAATAATAGATCGTATAAATAACAAGCAAAAAGATGTACGACGAATGCAGTGTATACAGACATATGTATGTGAGATTCTTAACTTTAATACCGTTTGATAGACCACTATGAAAACTGGCGTACATAGGTATTTAAATAGAGAGATTATTCTTCTATAATTCGCCACTGGATGCCAACTTCTACATTGTTCAACCACTCCCTATATAAATTGATATGTGTAGTGTTTTTTCCGTACTGACAACCGCTGTTGGCCTGAAGGGCGTTCACAGCTTTATCGAGCTTCTAGGGCGAATGCTTAGGGCACTCAGCCGAATGACAACAAACTCAAGGATGCCAGAATAGCCGAACCTCTTGTAGGCCGTAGAGCCACGCTGAAGCTATTACTGGTTTCAGCATGAATGGGTCGCATCGTCCGGGGTAATACCATCCGACCCACAGAAACACCGACGTGAAGTAACAGTGCTTGCAGTGTTGCGTTTCGTTCGGTCAGTGAAAGCGCCGGAGGCCCACCTCCTTTAAATGTCCAGCAACGCACTTGCGACTCCCCTGCTGTTGCTGGTGTCTATGGACGGCGTTGATACTTACCATCAGGTGACCCGCCTGTTCGTTTGCCCCCTATAATATAAAAAACAATCTCAGCTTGGGCCTGGATACATCGCGAATCGAATGTGTAGATGCTTTAAGACGGATTATATTTAATTCTAGCTGTCCACCCTACCTTCGCACGGGTGTGTACCTATTGACGAAGAAAATTAAATCAAATATTTCTCTTTACAATACGACCACGTGATTAAATAAAATGGCAAGTCAACAACTGAACGCCAAACTGTCACTTCTGTCTCACTCACTTTTTATATGGAGATTTTTGACCCAAATATTGCATTAAAATTAGGGTGGACGTTACTTCCCATTTCTGCTTGGAACTGTTTGACCGCTGTCACGTTTTATTGCAAAAGAAAACGAACAGACAGTAAAACGAAGTAATGCCCACCCTAATTTTTAATCATGAATTTCCGCAAAATAATGTTTTCATCAATGAAATACCAAATATTTCAATTTTCCTTATAATTAAAATTTCTTTTTTTCATACAAACTTTCTCCTGAAAATTACACACACACATCAAAAATGCCATGAACCAGCCATTAATCCATGCGGTCTTTCTGAACTATACATATAGTATATATATATATAGTACTGTTTGTTTTTCTGTGTGGTTTTCTGGCGCAACCTCGTAACTCGATTTTTACGATTTTGAGATTTAATCGGAAAATTAATCAATTAATATAGTCGCATAGATCTGTAAAGTTATAAATAAAAATAATCATACAATTTTTTTTATTTAAAAAAATACAATCTCGTATCTCAGTTCAAAAACATGTGTCAAGCGCTACCTCGTATGTTAAAATACAAGATGGCGCATAATATGAGAAATAAGATTTTTTTTTTTCATACCAGTAAATATTATCTATTGGTAACGATGAAGGATAATATTTTATAATTCTATTTGATAAGTCAATTAAAGTGATTGAAATTATTAATGAAACTATGTGATAGTAATACTATAATACTAGAATTAAGACAAAAAGTATATCTTACGTTAGAAAAGTACTATATTGTAGTAATGAAATACTAACATTATTAAAACATTTAACAATAAAATTTGTATTTGATAAAGAATGATTTACAAAATAAAATAATTTAATAAATTTATTCATGTAGTCTTTTATTTGAAAAGAATGTTATGCAATCACGTATGTTATATTTTTTTCTCTGCAACAAACATGTATCTCAGAAAATCAAAGGAAAAATAATGATTAAACGTTTTACATACTATATATAGTTGTCTCAAAAATTCGTAAAATAATTATATTTTTATTATAAAACGTTTTTTGTCTTTCCTGAAAAGTCGTAGTTTCTGAGATACGAGGTTGCGTTAGAAAACCATCATTTCACATAATCGCTAGTTGATTTTTTAAAATGATTATATATATATATATATATACATTTTGTTATAACTTCGATAGCGTCGCTTATTTGTTAAGATAATTATAAATACATTACATATTGATAGTCTTGTAATACTATTTTAAATTATTATATATTTTAATATATTATATAGCTCATTCCCCAGAATAATTGCAATGATGACAGATTATTTATCTGTTAGTCCGTGACTCCGAGATCAAAATAGTTTAAACGATTTGACGATTAAGAAATTATTATAATAAAAATACATTATCTGCGACCTTCACTATACGCGAAAAGTAGGTGACCCAATTTTTGCACTACCTATATTGTCGTCAGGACGATAACAGCCTGATAACCGTGAGCCCTACGACACTCATGGATTGCGTGTCCACTTTCATATCGAACTTTCAACATTCAATTCAGTGGAAAGAAATTGCGTTGACGCGTTCAGAGTTTAGCGCATCACTATATAACAGCAGTATTTTACGAACAAACATTCTAAAACAAATTTCTTTGTAATATAACGAAAGTTGTAAATATTCACACATGCAGTTATCATAAAGTGGTTACTGTGGCTGGTCGAAGTTTATAACTAACCCCAAACAAGACTGCGATTCTTCTAAACTATGAACTAGTCATGTAAGTTCATTTCTAATTTATCTGTGTATTTAGAGCGATCAAAAAGTTTGACGATGACTGTCCAATGCTTCATGTACTCTTTAATATAGTTGAGCACGGTAGCGCAAGCATATTAGTTCTACCATTTTGTATGTGAAACAGATTTTGAAACACATTACATCTTCTATTGCGATCACGCTACTCTGTGACTAAGGTTAGACAGTAAGGTTAAAACAATAAATCAATACATCAATGAGTTGGATTCTCTAAAGAAGGAAATATAGCATATCCATGCGACTAGGAATTTAAACGAAAATTAAAATGTAATACGGATACCACGAAAAAATCATTAGATTTACGATTAATTTACACATTAAAGTTTAAGACATCACTTTAAATTTCGCTTAACCATAGTAGGTTTTGGTAGTTATATATAGTCATAGTTTCTTCAATCAGGTGCAAATTTTTGAGTTATGCAAGTATATGGATATTTCTGTAAATTTTCTAAATATTTGTGGACTATTTAGCAATAGTAATATCAAATAATATTCTCAAATGTTAGAAACAAACTTATTAATTCAAATTATTCTAAATTAGAATAACTAGTGGGCTTCCTTTTTTATCGTAGCACGGCAAAATGACTGCACTATGTCTGATGGTAAGCTCAGTACAATCCAAAAATAATGGCGACTACCGAGTGACACACTATCCATCGCCGGTCGCCGCTGTCATACTAGCCTGCGAAAAGCTGGATATGCACAGGCTGAACCCGAAACGCGACCCGCATAAGCGAATCATTATGGCGGGCTTTTTTACCATATACATGGTGCCATTGCCTCGTTCGTTATTCAGCAAGGTGCACCACGTACAGGTGAGGTTGGCTTGGGTGTCTCAAGTCTTATGATGTTATTCAACACCCCTTACTCCCCAAATTCTTATCGTACAGGTAGTATGTACATTATAATCGTTGAAAGTTTCGACTATTCGTCGCACTGAAATTAATGTCAATCGTTTTTCCGATCAACAGAACTGTAACCAGCTTTTTAGTTAGTTATTGATTGGCATTCCAATAATTCGAAAATTAGCGCCCTGTAATCTATTGTGTGTAAAAATAGACTGTGAAGTTGTCGGGCTACGCAGCCCGATAACTCGTAACGTATGACGTGATCGTATGACGATAATGCCTTCCTACATCTGTATTTATTGCGATTATAGAGAAAAAACGTCGGTGGGGATTCACAGATACGGGGCAAACACAAAACTAAAACTTTCCAATTGTATTTTGTTAGCGGCATGATTATAATCGGGAAATAAATAATTGCCACATGGTTAACTCCTGAACCGAACTGTGAATGCTTATATCAGTAAAATATCGTGCTGTTTGAAATAACTACATGATCATTCCGTATTGCTCTTGCTTCTCTTCTGTGTATGATTTTTAGCGTTACAAATACAATCACTTGTAAATGAAGTATTCATTTACAATTTGGACTAATGCAATATGTCACAATGAGCTAAGTCTCTTTTAAGATTATTTGTAACTGCGAATGACTTTAATATACTTATTAGATTAAATGTTCGAAGCAATCCACTATATTGCATTAAGGCGTGATTTCACGGATTTGTTTAGATTTTTTGGTTCACACAAAAACCGAAACGAGAACAATTGAGATTAGCAATTTTGCCGGTAATTAGTAATTAATACCGTTTATTTGGCATTGTATATCGGATGTTAATAACAGAAAAAGAGCACATGTATCAAAGTAAAACACGTCGTAAGTATAGAATTAAAAGGTGTTCTACACAAATTGAAAATATGCGAAATAAAGTATTTTAAAACCTTTATATTCTTATAAAGTATAAATAATAAATACACAAAATAACGTACTATATTACAAATTTACCTGTGACTTACTTTCAATTTGAATGGCACTTTTAGTGTTTAGTTAAGTTTATTTAATTGAATTTTAAATAGCAGTATCTTAAGATATTATTAAAATAAACATTTAACACACGTAATTAACAATGTTGTCTGTTTTGTTCCTTCCCATGGTCAGATAGCGCCTGTGTTACATAGTTGCGATCCGATACGCAAAACGAAAACTATGTGTTATGCAGTACCGCATTTACACGAAGTTTTCCCCGACTCTGTATTTGTTCATTGGATGATAATGACGCTAATGGACAAAGAATTAAAAAAATACAACAGGCATGATAGTTTTACGACAGTATGACCAGGATTACTTATGGTTGTATGTAACACTCTATAATCAATTGTCAGTCTATAAAATGAAGTGCTATTCTTAGATTACAATAATTTTATTTTGTTATACGTTTATATTAGGTGTGCCCGCGACTCCGTCCGCGTGGAACCTTCTGTAAAAAACAGTGATTTAGAAAGTCCATTTACTTTTCTATCGTAACTGTATTTATTTGTATGTATGCATGTATGTATGTATTTGTATGTATATAGTAAAATTACAATAACTTTTGATAGAGTGGACCGATTTTAATGAAACAAAGACTAAGTTATTCTCGAAGACATGCTTATTAATTGTTATTACATACATTTATATGTACAATTATATATTATATTATAATAATATGACATTGTGAAATCAGTACTTTAGCAGTGATGCGTGTTTATACAAACAGATAGACAGACATTTCTAAATATGATTTAAAATATTATATTACTCATTCCTAGACAGGTACAACATTTTTTTTCACGATAATCGAAATAGTACATTCTTATTACATGTATGTATAGATACAAAATGGTGGTAGAGCCACGCTGAAAAACTATTATTGGTTTCAGTATGAATGGGTCAGCTCGCCCGGGGTAGTACCACCCTCTCATAGAAAACCGACGTGAAGTAACAGTGCTTGCATTGTTGCGTTTCGTTCGGTCAGTGAGAGCGCTGGAGGCCCACCTCCTCTCCCCCTCTCTTCCCTCCTCCTTCCCCCTCACTCCCTCCGTCCCCCAAAACACAGGCTGGCAACGCACTTGCGACTCCCCTGGTGTTGCTAGTGTCTATGAACGGCGGTGATCACTTAACATCAGGTGAACCGCCTGTTCGTTTGCCTCCTATGATATAAAAAAAAAATATATATGTTAGTTATTCATTGTTTCATTTAATATTTGGAGACATCTTTGAGATTAATAGGTTTAACATAAGAAGAAATCACTAACTTGTGAGAAGTAATGAATGACGCTTCAAAGTACTTCGTCAATAGTCGCTATTTGTTCCTAAAAGTTCTAGATGGAAATTGCAAACTGGTTTGATACTCTGATTATTTATTGAACAGAAACTACTTGACATGGCTACCACATTGAAACGAAAAGGTTCTACCAAGTGCAGCGTTAAACCATAATGTGTCAATAAAGGTGACATAACTGTCGTCAAAGATTACCGACTGAGCATGCTCCTGAACCGTATTTATTTTATAACTAGAGAGCCCGGCAGACGTTGTCCCGCTATGATTATAAAAAAATCCTGGACAAATTATATACCAAAACGTTCCTCGTGAATCACTTTATCTACTGGTGAAAACCGCATAAAAAGCCATTCAGTAGTTTTTGAGTTTATCGCGAACAGACAGACAGACAGACGCGGTGGGGGACTTTGTTTTATACTATGTAAAGATACGTTCTTAAAAATAAAAATGAACCGTTTCATAAAATGACTGGACACACGAAATAATTCGGATTTCGAAAAGCATTTAGTAACATAGACCATCCATCCGTACTGCATAATGCTTATGGATTTCAAGATTTTTGAGTTTATCGATACATAAGCTATCAAGTCAAGTCGTTATGGCCGATACGCTGAGGTGAATAAATGTTTTATAATATCACTATTCTAACCGTTCAAGTACAGTATCCATGAACAAGAACTACCCAGCAAGATTGTGTTTAATAATAGTTCTACACCAAATTACGTACTCTTTATTGAGGGTTGGGTTAAGGGTTGTCCCTTGAAGTTGTTCAAATATATATTTATCTATTGTTTAGTAGGTGGTAGAGCTACACTTAAGCTATTAATGGTTTCAGCATGAATGGGTCGGCTTAATCGTGGTAGTACCACCCTCTCACAGAAAACCGACGTGAAGTAACAGTGCTTGCCTTGTTGCGTTTCGTTTGGTCAGTGAGAGCGCCGGCGACTCCCCTGGTGTTGCAAGTGTCTATGGACGGTGGTGATCACTTAAAATCAGGTGACCCACCTGTCCGTTTGCCTCCTATGACATAAAAAAAAACTACCTAAAATAATTTTTCATTTAGTTAAAGACAATTTCGTAAATGCAGTTTACAATTGGATTCAACTGGGTTGGGCAGCATTCAAAAGGCTGCGTCGGTTCCTGTAATATTACACAGTCAACTCAAGTTTATGGCCTATGTGTCCTTTTTTTTTTACTTGGGGAAATCTCTTATGCATACACCACCCTCTCGGGGGTTATGTCCGACTCGCACGGACTAAAACCCCGCGGTGTATGTCTGCCGCTATAGTTGGGGCGGCACGAGATCTCTATAGAATTCATCGTGCCGCACTAGCGGTTGGCCCAGCAGCGAAAGCGCCGCCGCCGGGCCCCGTCTTGTTACGAGACAGCCAGGTACACACCGGCCGTCTCCTCCGTCCGCCGGACCTGTGCAATGGGAAGATGGGTCCCTAGACCCATCCTCCCCGGTCCGGCTACGGTGGGAGGAGGTGATAAAACTGCCGCCTCCTCTTGCCTGTCCTCCGTTGGCGGAGAGGGTCTTGCTCACGGACCCTCTCCGCCGCTCCTTCTGCGAGACGACTTCCTCGCAGAAGGAGGCCATTGCGTTCCACACTTCCTCACTGCCGAGCATGGCCGTAACCACGCTCGGCAGTGATAGATCTTGCCCTACCGCCGCATGCCATCAGTGCGACGTTGACCCGGACACCGCGCAGCACACTCTGAGTGTGTTACGGCCTTAAATCTAAAATAAACTATGGGTTACTTAATAGCAAAGAAGGATATTAAGCGGAACTAACCTTTAATCTTTTGAACAAGTCATGTTAGATTTTTATGAGAACTATGGTACTATTTTTACTACGAGTGCAATGAATAAAATAGAAATTTATAGAAATTACTGTTTACTTTAGTTAATAGTTCTATTCTGTATAGAATATAGGGATCGAATTTTGTTTAATGTAAGTTGCATATTCGTTATAGGGAGTCCAATGAAACAATTAAGTATCGTTCTCAAAACTAACTACAGTTGAAGAGTCATTTTCAAGATCATCAGACCGCGACTAATGTGGGACACGTGTGAGTCCGTCAAAACAACCATTGAACGTAAGTTGATCGGTTACTACCTAGTATGGTTTATTTTCAAGGAAACAATACGAAATATCGTCGTTTCATATTTGGTATACGGTACCGTCAGCAATTAGATACGGTTATACAGGTGTGTAATATTGACATTTTTATTATGTGTCCGAACTAAATACACTCTGGTTGGCAGTAAAGCGGAATGATCTCGTAATATATGGTATTACTGGTTCCATTGTTACGTGAAAATTTTAATAGGTGTATATGCATATTATACACTTATATTATAGAGTAGATACTTCGTATACATAATGTATACGTACGTAGACTTCAATATTTTAATTTAGACACTTTAAAAGACCACAGAGGATTACTTGATCTCACTTTTATGTACAAACTAATGAATGGAATCTTGGACGCACCTGAACTACTAAGCAGAGTTGATATAACGGTTCCTGCGAAGCTGCCTAGAGCCTCACGTTTTAATATATTCGCTACGAAGTATTTTCAAACAAACTAAGGCCTTTACTCTCCACTAAATAGAATGATATCACTTTATAATTCTAAATCTAAAAGCTCTAATCTAGATATATTCACAAATAGTCTCAGCCAGTATAAACAAATTTATTTAAGTAACTTAAAATAAAAAGAAAATTGGAATGTATGGTTAGTGTTTTTACTTTTTCTTTTTTTGTTGTTTTTGTTTTAGCTTTCTCATTTACTTAAGTTATTTGCTGTAGAATATAATAAATACGTCGTAAACACCTATAATTAAGATTGCACTTCTTCTTCTTCTTCTTACCCTTATCCCACATAAGTAGGGTCGGTACAACATGTTTGTCATGTTGTGGTATATGATTTGGCTTAATTTTTACGATCGGCCGCCTGCCTGACATCAACCCTCCTTGGGATTATTTTGTTGTACCACTGTATTTATGATTATTATTATATAGTTACGAAGTCTGATAGGTTCTTTTAGCCTTGCAATTTTTTGCTCCGGTTAAAAACGAAGTTCTTCAAGATTATGGTTTGTTTGTTATATTGCCATTTTTATGTAACTTTAGACTATTCCCGAGGACTGCATTTTCTGTTTTCTTTTTTCAGGATTCATGGGTCCGAGTTTTCTCAGTAATAGTAATATAATATTAGATATAATAAACCATTGTAAAAATATAAAATATGAAAACTTATAATAGAAAAATAAAATGACATGTCAATTTTGTCTATGTTGTTGTTTTTTAAGATTGCACTTATATAGAGTCATTAAAAATGCATGTTATATACTATTCTAGTGTAAATCTTGTTGGTGTTTCTAAATAAATAAATATTATCAAGAGTTTGAATATTATTATAGGAATTTAAAATTGGTATACATTTCTAAATACACTCGATGTTATGCATATAATATAATACGTATTTATACCTGAATTTAAGAGCTGCTCAACTCTATTTACGCCCGGTTTCTGAGAAATTTGGTGGTTTAACCGTAAACTACCAATAGTTATTGACTCAACAAAGTTACCCATTAGATAAGCTGTCAATTGGCCCGTTGAGTTTTCGTATACATTTATCGTATGATTGCCTGTTCAGAAACGCAACTTGGCAAGTTATCGAACCGATAACGCTATTGGACAGATAAACTACAATTAAAGTACCTCAGAAACCGGGCATTAGAGCGGTCAAAAAATTTGGCGAAGACTGTATACACGCTTTCGTGAAAATAGTGTCATTGATTCATGAGAACTTCATGAGATTCATAAGTATTCCACCTGGATTCATTGTGGACTCTCTTAACTCACATATAACCTTCTTACTTTTTTTACCTTTATTAATTTCTTTAATACTGACTGATCACTAGGGAATAACGAAATGTTATGTACCCTAACTGATATTCTGAAATAACCTTCTATCTGCCGGTAAAAGTCTCGTTAAAATAGATTATCCGTTTCGGAGCTTAGTCCCGCAAACAAATCCGTTCTTTGATTGATGAAAGTGTTACTTTGTGGAACTTTTCATTATATAATTTCTTGATAAATACCTAACTGGTTGTACACATTATGTATTCTCATGATATTCGCAACGAAATAATGGATAGTTATAAGTTATAAACAAGTTTCTCTGTTTACATAAATCAATGTAAGCAGATTTATCGTACCTCCTATGTAGCGACTGCTAATGTCGGCATTTTTGTACAACCTTATACGAGTGTAATAAGAATATCTCACAGGGTTCACATATCTGTACGTGGAAACGATGAGGCGACCCGGCGCGTTTCAACCATGTCGAAATTGTAATGTCTTCCCGGGATTGCGACGTCGCATCGCTGTACAACTCGTAACCCGAAACGAAGCTCACATTACGTTTTAGCTATAATTTACATTACAAATTATAAATAACTCTTATAAGTAGCAATTGTAGACCGAATAAATAATATTGTTGTTTTTTGTGTAAGTGTTGTGAAACACTCGTTTGGAACGAATTTACGTTCGTAGTCAATTGTTATTGATAATTGTAGTATATTGTATATATATATTTTGACGATGAACATTTTGTTGTACATCATTAAGCAATTTGCTAATTAATTGGCTACAAAAAATAAGAGAATCGTAATATCAAAATTTTAGGTTGAAAATAAATGAATCACATATTAACGCGTTATTCTTATTATCTTCTAAACCACTATCACAATGCATCGCTGATGTATATTAACCAATAAGAAAAGTTATGATTAACCAACAAAAGTGTTTACAAACATTTAACAAAGATAGAGAAGATAAGAGAGGAAAGCAATTAGCAACAGGCGTTTAACTGTCTACACCAGTGGTCGGCATCCAAAAGAGCCAAATAAGAAAAAAAGCCTTTTTTAAACTTAAGTTCATCAATATTATTTATATTACGTGTTTGTACTAAGCATTTTGTGGAAGAGCCGCAACTAAGAAGTAAAAGAACCACCCACGGCTTGCCGACCACTGGTCTACATTATAAATAAAAAGGGTCGTGAAGGAAAATTCCTACCCTTTTTTCGCCTAGCCCTCATCCGCCAAGAGCGCACAGAGCAACAAAGAACTTCGTTCCAAAAAAAATTTTTTTTTTTTAATCAAATCAAATCAAAAATACTTTATTCAGTTTAGGCCCTAATAAGGCGCTTATGAATGTCAAAACTACCACCGGTTCGGAAAACAACCCAGTCACCGAGAAGAACCGGCAAGAAACTCGATCGGGTACATCTTTTTAATATATATATATTTCAAATACATTATATGTTATAATACGGTTTTTAGTGGATGCACAGAGGGGAGTCAATTCCAGACGTCACCATCGTTCACGTATTGATCCACTCTATAGTAGCCTTTCGACACTAAAACCCGCTTGACATGGTGCTTAAATTTACAGTCCGGTAAATCGGTAATATGTTTTGGGACTTTATTGTAAAACCTAACACTATTACCTAAGAAACTATTACTGGTTTTGCTAAGTCTGAAACATGGGACGACCAGTTTGTCACAGTTTCTAGTATTTAGATCATGCCGGTCTTTTACAAAATGCAGATTTTCAAAGTTTTTACGGACATACATTAAATTATCAAGAATGTATTGGGAGGCTAGAGTTAAGATATCGAATTCCTGGAACTTCGTTTTTAATGATTTGCGAGGTCCCATATTATATATTGCTCGAACTGCCCGTTTTTGTAATAAAAATATGGTGTCTACCTCAGCAGCCGTCCCCCACAGCAGAATACCATAAGACATTAGGCTATGGAAGTAAGCGAAGTAAACTAACCTAGCAGTGGCAATATCTGTAAGCTGGCGAATTTTACGTATTGCGTATGCAGCCAAACTTAATCTGTTAGCTAATTTTTTAATATGAGGGCCCCATTGTAATTTAGAATCTAGTGTGATTCCCAAGAATACAGCATTGTCAACTTACCCTACCAAATTCCCTTCGATCTTGATTCTACTATTAACCTGTCTAACATTTGCTAAGGTGAATCATTTCGTTTTATCTGTATTTAGCAATAAGTTATTTAACGCAATCCAATGACAAATTTCATTTAATGTATTATTCAGATGCCCAACCTCTGAATCTATCCGTTTAACTTTAAATATAAGTATAATACTCTTCTAGTGATACAATATTTGGATAAAGTATATTTTTAGAAACAATTATTGCAATGAAAACTCGATTATGTTATTATCTTTGCTTATACATGTAAAATATATTGTATGGTCCTAAGGCATTTTTAGTACTTATGTAGTTAGTGACAACCCTTGAGCTAAAAAATCAATAACATTACAGTTTGCTCCGGAAACTGCTCCTTAGAGTCATAGACCTTAACGTAGTACCATCTCTACATTATCACTCAACATTAAGTATGATTCAAGAAATATAATTTCAGTAGAACAATGACAAAAGATTATGTGTACTAAGGATATAGGTCATTTTTAAATAAAATTAATTGAAGTTTACTTTGTATAGAAGAAAAAAAAATACAATGTGATTCGTTCATTACGTTACCAAATCTACATAATAATTATGTGAATTATACGTGAATGGCTGGGGTCAACGACCCGTTTAGAACGGAGTGAGCGCAACGCAAGCGCGACCAATCGATAAGGTCTTGCGTAAGCGCCTTGCACGCCCTCCTAAGGGATATACTACAAGGAACATAAAGCGTTTAAGACATTTTGCAATTAAGACTGATGGAAACTTAACACGTAATATTATAGGAAATGTAAATCGTAAACCTAAAGTAGCTTTAACAATGCAGCTATATTATTATCAATATAATTAATTAATAGTTATTACTTTAATAGATTAGCTTATATTTAATCGATTATATTAACATATTATTAATAGAATCGCTGATATCTATACATATAATAAGAATGTAAATCTAATGTGTTTGTACTTTTTCGAATAAGTAATAGAATACATTCAATCATTTTTAGAAATGTTTGTCTGTCTGTTTGTATGAACACGTATCACTCTTAAACTATTGGATTCACAATAAAACATAACATAGAAATTCATATAAAGCATATTCTCTAGTGTAACTTAAGTCTTTGTTTCATTAAAATCGGTCCACTCTATCAAAAGTTATTGTAGATTGATTTTTTTATTGTCATAGGTTGCAACCGAACAGGTGGGTCACCTGATGTTAAGTGATCACCACCGTCCATGGACACTAACAACACCAGAGGATGCGTTGCCACTCTTTGGGCGAAGGGATTAGGGGCGGGAGAGGGAGAGGAGAAGAGGGGAGGGGAGGTGGGCCTCCGGCGGTCTCACTGACCGAACGAAACGCAACAATGCAAGCACTGTTACTTCACGTCGGTTTTCTATGAGAGGGTGGTACTACTCCGGGCGAGCCGACCCATTCATGCTGAAACCAGTAATAGTTTCAGCGTGGCTCTACCACCATAAAATTGAATGACGACTTGAGTTCAGTACGAGAGGAAAGTAGATAAGTAAATACAATCAAAAGACTTTATTAGTCACTGTTTTTTATATTAGGTTCCACGCGGAGGGAGTCGCGGGCACTACTAGTATATAATAAAGATGTAGAGGTATAATAAACTAAGAATAAAATACTTGTATTCTGGCGTAGTAAATTAAGAAATAAATAGTAATTTATTTTTTGTATTTAAATCTTACATTTCAATGTAACGACTAATTAATTTATTGATCATTTTTGACGAAAACATGTCTGCGTACTAATTGTTATAGCCACGAAATCTATTAATTTTCAACCAGATTTTATTAAAGTGGCTCAATATAAAAGTTACTCAAACGAAAAATAATAGTTATTATACTGCTACCAGATATGGATCTTTTACAGGTCGTTGAGAACCCTCGAACAATGTTTCCCTTTTATTATATTTATCAGGCAATCATAACGGTGGCTTATAATTGTTATATTACACACACCATGGAGTACAATAGGAAATTTAACGTACAAACTGTATTAGATATAGTGAAATTATTTTTAGTAGATAACATAAATTCCATCTAGTTTTCAAATTATTATTGAAGTAAACCTTCTTATGAGAGGTCTTTGAGATTCTGATCCGCAACCTTTTGTTTGACGAAAATTAGTGGGGTTTAAACACTGTGTCGGGTAGAGTGGGAGCAGTGTCCCCCTTGCCTTCGGGTATTGGAGTGCAGTGAAACGTACGCTCTTTTCGCCTTCTTTTTGAAGGTTTCACTTCTACCGCGTCTGAACTACACACATGTTTATTTTTTAATGATTTTAGTTAATATGTTCTACATATTTATTTTCAGAAATAATATCATAGATTTATAAAAATGTAATGATGATTTGAAAGCATTTATCTAGGCTCTCTGAGTGGTATAGTTAATGAATTGCCGCAATCTTTACCTAAATCATTTTAAATTTTCCACATATTAGGAAGGCTATTACGTCCACCATCTATCGTCTTCGTGTAGGTTAAGCTTGTACACCAGTGCAATTATCTGAGTTAAGGATTACTAATAGTTATCATTCTCTCTGTGAATGCGGCATAGAACATGATTGTCCTGATCATATATTATTAAATTGTAAGAAAAACAGACCCTCCTTTTATGACGTCTTTCTCATTCTACTCCCCGTCCTACTAACCTTTTGTGTCTCTTTGCTTTAATAGAAGATTTAGAAGATTCTAAGCTTATACCATTATCCAATAATAATGTGATCAGCGATTTACTTCTAGATGCGCTATCATTTTGTAACCTCCAACAATACAATTTTATTAGCAATGAGTATCAAAGAATACTTGATCTAGTTCTTGGTAATAACTTATCTAGTATCTCTGTTTCTTTGATGAAGAAACCACTCACTAAAATTGATATGCATCACCCTGCTTTACATATAGATTTAATTGAACATGTAAATTGGATGGGATTGTTTAATGAATCCCATCATGTAGATGATATGGTAAATATATTGTACCAAACTCTAGATCCCATAATTAATGATTACACTTCAGTTTATTGTCCTCGTAATGAATCGTATCCAACGTGGTTCAGTCCATCTCTACTTAAAGTTATAAAAGAAAAAGCAAAATATCATCGTAGATATAAAAGATATGGTAATTTGAGAGACAAATTAGAATATATGATACTTAGAGAGCGTTGTGATAATTTAGTAAAATCGTGTTACAGTAAATTTAAGGCAAATGCTGCCACTCACTTAAGAAGTAATCCTAAATATTTCTGGAAAATTGTCAAGGAGAAAAAATCAAACATCACTTCTTTACCAAATGAAATGGTTTTCGATGATATTAAGGCAATAGGTGGGCAGGAAATTGCCAGTTTATTGTCAAAAAGTTTACACTATCCGTAGTCCGATAATATCTACACCCGCTCCAGCTCCTAATTGTAATAGTACTTTTAATGGTAATCATTTGGGTGTATGTTTGATTGAAGATTCAGAAATATTAAAAGAATTAAAATTACTGGATCCTTATAAGAGCCCTGGGCCAGATTGTATACCTCCAGTATTTTTAAAAAGATGTGCTAATAATTTGTATAAGCCACTTGGTATTATTTTTAACACTTCACTTAGATCTGGTGTATTCCCGAATAAATGGAAACTGGCTTATTTGACGCCGATCCATAAGTCTGGACGTGTTGAATCTGTTACGCAATATAGACCAATATCTATTTTATCAACGATGGGAAAAATTCTAGAATCTATTGTTAATAAAAAACTTCTTGCTCACTTTAGACATTCTATCGATCATAATCAGCACGGTTTTCTTCCACGTAAATCTACCACTACTAATTTGATTAATTTTGTTTCTGACATTTCTGAAGCTTTGGATTCTAAAAAAGAGGTTCATGCTATTTATATGGACTTTCGTAAGGCCTTTGACCTTGTTAATCACGATTGCCTGTTAAATAAACTACAATTTTTAGGCATTCACGGATAGAAAAAAAATGTATTTAAATGTTTAATATAATTTCATTTTTCTTTGTATTAATACTATGACTTTGTCTTCTTATATTATGCATGCTGTGTTCACATATAAAAGGGTTCGTGTCCATTTTTGTTCATTGAACTCAGTTTTGTGAACCTTAAATAAATAAATAAATAAATAAATAGTAACCCTAGAATTACATGACTATTGTTGCTATCTATTAAAATTAACATTAATTAGATAGTATCCGTGTTATTACAAAAAAGTTAAATACGCATTGAACTCTTACTTAAAAAAATATTTGATCACAAAAGAGTGACTTACCATTTACATTTACCACCAAAGTATTTTAAACATGACTTCAACTAGACTTTAAATTTTAGGCACTGTTTAGTAAAACTCGTGTTATATCCGTGTTCATTTTTGTTTTTATAATAAGACCATTTATGTCTAAATCGATGTGTATGTAACTTTGGCTGTATTTATGTTTTGTTGATACAAATTATATGACTTTTTTTTCAATTTCCTTTATATTATCAGTCTTCTTCGTTAATAACACTATCTACCACAAACAATACACATTCTGTGTTTATGTGACATTGACGGAAACGTGTATTACTTATACACGACGAAAAGAATAACTATTTAGATAATTTATCAGAAACGTAAAATTATTTTTTTGTAAAATTGAGTAATATATCGCATATATTTATGAAAAAATAAATATATAAATATTGCGTGTGAATGAGCCCCTAATTTAATCTAATATTCATTACTTGTGACGTCATTGCGTCAAACCTATCAACGACGCACTTTGTTGGACAGCGATATGATAACCTACATTGGACCGTAAATTGCGTTGCAAAAATTTTGAACAATCTACACTTTGTTGTCCAGATACAAAGTTATCCCTAATTTAATTGTAAGTTAAATTTAAAACACATTATTAAATAACAAACACGATGAGACGTGTTAATCGTATCCTTTTACATACTATTGTTTAAAGAAATAAAGTGTGCTTGTGTATTAGAAGTAATCTTCGGAACAACGAATCCGATTCATAAATTCTTACACTAAGAGAAAGTTACATTGTTGAAGAGCGTAGGGTGTTTTATTCTTATTAATTTTTAATGAATGCCCATGACAGTCACATATGATTGTTATTTCGTAGTAGAATTATGCAAATAAGTATTTTGGGGATATTAATTTTTACAATTGCCATATGTGATATTTTCGAAATCTTTAACACAACAATTTCTTCATTAATAACATATAACAAAGTTAAAATTAATATAATAATCCGAAACATAAAAATAAGAACCGTCCAGTTGAAACGAGTACAATGATTAACAGATGAAATCACATTGGCCATTATATATAATTATATTAGTCTGTATACACATTATTCCACTCCTCAATTGTCATTAATGAAGGTCAAAGAATGAGAACACGTTAAAGTAATTTGGGAATTTTGCTGTAGGTCACCTTATATACGTGACTGAGTATTGTAATATGTACGTGGTTGTCGTGTTTAGTTAAAATAGTAAGGATTAATTGGTTGGTATTGTCGGCGATTATAAAGGGTTGCGATGAATGTATGTATATCATGAAAATACAGTTCTTTCAAGGCTCAATCACGGTAAAACTTCTGAACGTGTAATTGTAGACACAGGGCTATGACCATTCGATACAGATTTTTTTGTAGATGACTAGTTATTTTTCGGATGCCATTCATCATTTACCAAAAAAATACTTTATTTCATGAGCAGCGAAGCCAAAGTAATAAATATGAACATTTTATGAAATCTGAACAGTCACATATCATAGAATTTGATAAATTCTGTAAGGTACTGTAATACCGTGTCCGTGATTCCATACGCGTTTGTTATTAGTTGTTGCTGATACTGTTTGTTGTAATTATTATTGTGCTCCAGCGCCACCTGGTGGCGAGTTATAGTTACATAGATGTAATAAAATCCTTATCTATGAAAAGTGAGATGTGACAAATGCTCGATCTGATGATGATCGGTCAAGCGGTTATCAGAAGTCAGTTATCAGAATCTACTCGATATTTTAGGTGATAGAGCCGAGCTGAAGCTATTACTGGTTTCAGCATGAATGGGACGGCTCGCCCGCAGTATGACCACCAGACCCACAGAAACACCGACGTGAAGTAACACTGCTTGCATTGTTGCGTTTCGTTCGGTCAGTGAGAGCGCTGGAGGCTCAACTCCCTTCCCCTTCCTCCCTCCCCTTACACAGGCTGGCAACGCACTTGCGACTGCCCTGGTGTTGCAAGTGTATATGGACGGTGGTTATCACTAAACATCAGGTGACCCACATGTCCGTTTGCCTCCTATGACATAAAAAACAAGAAAGATTTTATCAAACCTCTCTATATGCAGTAATTCATTAATGTTAGGAGATAGATAATGTGTGTGTCGTACTATACCTATTTATGTACAAGAATTATTATATGTAGCTATACAGATACAAAAAAAATAAGTACTAGCGGGCCCGATAGTAAGTCTGTGTCTTATTGTCACAAATGTTAGTTAATAATGAATATGTATATAAAAATAGAATTAAGAAGTATTGAAAGTTGCTGAGATACTAAAAAATTTAGATTTCATTATGTGAGAAATTACAAAAGAAATATATAAATCTATCAAACGAACGAACGAAACGGCAAACGAACAGGTAGGTCAACTGATTTGATTTGATTTGATTTGATCACCACCACCCATAGACACTAGCAACACCAGAGGAGTTGCAAGTGCGTTTTTGGCCTTGTAACGCTTGTACGCTCGTTTCTTGAAGGATTTTATCTCGTAGTGTATTGGAAACACCGCCGCTGGAAGTCGATTCTACAAGGTCGAAGAACGGGGTAGAAATGATCTTGAGAATCTCACAGTAGAAGACCTCCACCCAACGAAATGGTGTGGATGAAATTTCAGTTACAGGCGAGTTCTACGATAGTGGAATGCAGCGGTAGATATCAGTACAACTCCTCTGTACCCTCACCCTGGTAGATGCCATAAAGGACGTAAAGAGATCCAGTGTCAATGAGCCGAGTCGATGGGATATTACCTCGTCGCCGACGATTCGAGGCGCTCTACGCTGGGTGCGATCTGATAAAAGCTGCCGATATTGAGGCGCTCCAGCCTAGAGGTGAGAACAGTATTCCGTGTGGGCGCCTTATATAGTAGCAAACGGTGTTCTGGTGAGAAACTTGCCCTATTAAGGACACCTACTTTTTAGGAGGCCAGCTTCGCTTTGCTTTCCAAATGACTGCCGAACTGAACATCACTTGATATGTCACCGCCGAGGACACCAATGCTGGACTTGGCGACTAAGGGGACTATCTGAAAACTAGGCATTGCGTCAGATTTTGTCTTTTTTGCGGTAAAGGCGTAAACTTGTGTCTTTGTGGGGTTAAAATTGACCAAGTTCTGTCTACCCCAATGGGAGGCATACTCGAGTGAGGTCTCCATTTGAGACACAAGTTGGTTCCGGCAATCAACAACGCGTTCCCGGGAAATATTAGCTTGACCAGTGTATAGAGCATTCCAAGTACTATCGTCCGCATAGCAATGAATGTTGCTTACTTGCAACATTGATATAAAGAAGAAAGAGAGTAGGAGATAGTATACAGCCTTGTGGGACGCCAGCATTCACTGGCTTCGAATATAAAATTTTAAAAAAAATCTAGTACTTGCCAACATCATACTACCTAGCATGCTCAATTATAACTTAAAAAACATCCTGGTGACACCATACCAAAAAAACATCAATTAAATCATTCAAGCCATTTATATAGGAGGAAAAGAATTACAAAAACGTACATCGGAATGTTATATATAAATATTACTACTATATTTTTATTTTAAACAATAAGTTTTGCAAATGATACACACTGGTATTACCATAACCTTAGTGGTGTCATTGATTATAAAGTTAGCGGAATCAATGATGAAATAATTTAAAATTCCCACCATGAATCACCTCGCACAAAGTTGGAGTAACCTTACTTTGACGAATCTCAGTACGTTGCACAACATTCAAAAACAAATCGCGATGCTCCACGGTGTCGCGATGGAGACATCTGTTCAATTTGTAGCAACAGACACCACCAACGACGTAAGAATTTGTAACACATAGACTTAAATACGTGATCGGCATTAATACAATCTGTCGACATAACATTACAAAGATTTATTTAAGTATTATTTCTCTTATGAATTAGATCAAACGATAGTCGCAAATTAGATGGTAACTATATTTTTTATTTATAGGAGGCAAACGAACAGGTGGGTCACCTGATGGTAAGTGATCACCGCCCTCCATAGATACTAGCACCACTAGGTGAGTCGCAAGTGCGTTGCCGGCCTATTAAAGGAGGTGGGGCCCCGGCGTTCTCACTGATCGAAAGAAACGCAACAATGCAAGCACTATTACTTCACTTCGGTTCTCTGTGAGATACGGACGAGCCGTACAAACCAGTAAAACCTTAAGCATGGCTCTGCCACCTACAAATAAAAACTAACCATCTGATGGTACCATTCAAGAAGAATAACTAGTGTAAAAATACACACATCAAAAAAGTCTAAGCAACATGAGTGATATTAAAAATTTTACCATTTATATTAATTAATTTCTAAGTATTTACTCAAAATGCGTAGGTAAGTAAACTTTTTTGTTATTGATGACATACTGGCTGGTTGTAAAAAAAAATTTGATTATGGTTTGTTTTTTTTCATAAAATTCAAATGACTGCGAATTTGTTTGAATTTAAGTGCGTTTTAATTGCTACGTTTAGTCTTGATTTTATAATTTTACCAACCATTTAAATAAAGTTAGCGACAAAATTGAATTTTTAGATATTCTTTACGTCATGAAGCGACGTCATTTGATGGCAGATGAAATGCAAAGAGCTGTAGCTGTAGTAGTCTAATGTTGCAAGCGGGAAGTAATCTCAGGTATCTCGACATTTTGGCATTCATAGAAGTGTTATTTGTCGTCTTTGGCAGTGCTACAATAATACAGGAGAACCCGCTGAACAGCATCCAGGCCGTAAAAGGAGTACAACCACTCGGCAAGACCGGTACATACAACTGACTGCAAGACGCCAGCCGATGTTAACCGCTCGAGAGATAAGTTTGAGGCTACAAATTTCAAGTGGTGTTGATGTAAGTCCTCAAACTGTGCGAAATCAACTGCATGAGTACGGCCTACGAGCTTGACGCTCAATCAGGTGCCCACCGATACGTCACGGGAATCGCGCTCGTCGATATGAATGGTGTAGAGAACGCATAACATGGACCCAGGAACAATGGGATAAAATTATGTTTTCCGATGAGTCGCGATTCGGGTTTAAGCCTGATACAAGAAGGGTGCGAGTGTATCGTCGGCCCGGAAATACTGAAAGGCTCAGGTGCGTTCAGGAAGTTCATCCATACAGCGGCTCAACAGTTATGTTATGGGCGGGTATTATGAAGAACAGGCGAACTGAGCTCGTTTTTGTAAATGGAAACATGAATGCTGAAAATTACATTGAGGATATTCTCAGACCTTATGTCTAGCCATTTGCACAAACCTTTGGCTCCGATTTTAGGTTAATGCATGATAATGCGCGTTCACATACAGCTCGGCGAACCAGTGAATACTTTGCAACGAAGAACATCCGGGTATTGCCCTGGCCTGCACAATCGCCAGATCTCAACCCCATCGAGCACGCATGAGACATGCTCCAGAGACGTGTTTTGAAGGACTTGGACGGAGCGACAACAACCCAACAGCTGAAGGATTTGCTACAATTCCATTGGGAGCGAATACCACAAGATGACATAAACAGTCTCATTAATTCAATGAATAATCGTTGCCGACAAGTTCTGATTAGCAGAGGAGACCATACTTTGTATTAAATTGTTCTATTCTTTCACAATAAATACATTTTCTTTAGAAATTTTATTTTGTAAGAAAAAAGTTTAGTTTATTATGTATCTTAGTTTCTACAGTATATTCTAATATTGTTCATTTCTGTTATTAAAAGAACTTATAAAGACAACAGCTGTTATTTTTATATCATAGAACCCTAAAGATTTTAAAAATAAAATACAACATTATAATGTGAAGAACCATCCTAAAATTTAAATTAGTACATGTTGCTTAGACTTTTTTGATGAGTGTATAATGTCTACTGACGGTCGTCCTGCAAACATGATGGCAAAATACTTTAAACAACTGGCTGGATGCTAGCCTGGTGAATTTTAGTGCCTTATGAAACTAACAATAAAGATGGGTTTCACCATTAATTTGAATAAAACTAAATCTTACACCTAAATTGAACTATCCTAAAACTGTAACAAATATGCTACTTCTACATGTAACATTTGCCAGTTAGTACCTGATATCACTAAATATTGGGGGAAGGTACAACGACTAAAATACACGAAGGCCTTTCTAGAGAAAAGGCACCGGCATAACCACCATAATAGCCTATGATATATTGGCAATTTAAAATGCCGGGAATTCTATATTGGGCATATAGAAACACATATATAGTATCAATAACAAGAATAATTCTCAGGTTCAGGTTTCCTCATGGTTTCCTTACCGTCAGCGGATAGTTCACTAATTCTTATGTTTTTTTTATTTGTGGAAAACAAATAATTCTTATAAACATTAATTTTTTTCAGAAACCTTGGCGTAGTGGTAATTTACGGTTATTCTTTTTAATTTTTTTTATTGTTAATCAATACGTATTTGTAGTACCGATTTACTGACGACAATACGGGAGGGTATCATTTATGTTTATCAAAGTTATGTTCATTATTTTTTCTTTCTTTTTCTCCTTTTTCCTAACCTGATGTATATGTAACTCTAAATTAACTAATAATTATAAAACGAACTGATAATTATGTAACAAGTGTGACGATAGGAATTATTAATTATTAAAATGGTATCATATTAGTAAACGTACGCAAATCCTAAAAAAATCCTCGGTACACGTTGGGGTTCGAAACTGGTGAAATAGAGTCCATAAACTACTCAAGTTACTCGACTATTAATTATATTGCAGAATAAAAGGATAAAAAAGGATTTAGCAGCTCACGTTGCATTTGATAATTATCAATTTTCATGTACACCTAATGCCCAATTTCATTGTGTTACTAATAATAATAACTATTTAGTGATAACTCTAGTCTGAATGAAAGATAATGCATAATATATCACCATTACATCGTTCTCATACAATAAAGAACAATAAAAAATAGTATCTTTTTTTAATTTTCCCTGTTTCTCCTTTCATCATTAAAGTACTTAAATACAGCTGGTAGGCCATTAATAAAGCTATATTATGGTTATATTATATTTGTTTACACATGGTCGTGAAAATTGTTTTAACAGATAATTGTGTATGTTATCAGAGTGACAGCAGTTTGCTCTTTCTGATATAATTGTAGGCAACTGTTGCAATTCCGACAACCTTGCTAATGTCATAGATAAGCAAGTACGTCTCAATGTGACACAAAAATTCGCCAATGTTAACATCTCTCCTATATCGTTTACGAATTTACATTTCGAATGTTTGTTCACGAACATTGCATTAAATTCGACCGGTTTCTGTAATTAAAGTTGTATCATAGTTTTCATTTTAAACATCCCTGTTTTTCATTTGTCATAACATCAGCCTGTACGAGACCCACTGCAGGAGTATAAGCTTCTACCTTCATCACAACGCTAGCCCTCGACTTATTGGCGGTTTAAAACTGCGAGATATCCACAGTACTATATTTACCCACATATGGTGGTACTACAAGAATATATCACAGGGTAAGGTCATGTTGTTTTCCTTCACCGTCAGCCAATAGTAAATACCATTTGAAATTAGTAAATGTACGCGAGAATATATAATATAATATTTTAAAAAACTTGTTTTTTTTTCTTCTATTCTATTCTGTTTTTTATTTATTTATTTGTTTTTATTAATTAACTATTTTAGGACGGATCTTTAATGACGTTATTGCCTTTATAGTTGTTTCATTTTGATCCTTTATGGCTATCTTTAGGTTATAATCCACAATGTCCCGCACCGGAGCCTCCACGGCCCGATGGATGAACCTACTAATCGCGTCATCAGTCACCTCGGTATAGTAGACAGACACAGGTGTCGCTGTGTCTGGATATTGCCACTATAGCATGTGAAACGCTATCATGGATTTGCATCCTTCTGACCTTTGTTTGCAAGATCACAACCGATTTGAAGGTTAATCTCTGGGATTCATGGATTATCAGAATGCGTGATCCTTCCCCTACCGCGTAGCCCTTGTTTATCAGTTTCTCTTCTTATGTATGTACCAGAATGAAAGTATCAGGGGTGTATGAAAATATTTGTTCGCCCTGATAGCCCCTGATGATCAGAGTTCTTACTATCGATTTCGGCGAGTATATACCGCCGTATACTTGACTCAGTGCATAGGCTACAAAAGTAAATATTAATATGTGACTTGTACAATTCAATATATCCAAATTGTTTGTTATATATCAAATAATATTTCTTTTTTAAATAGGATGTATGTTAGAGGTAGGTTTTGTAGGTGGTAGAGCCACGCTGTAGCTATTACTGGTTTCAGTATGAATGGGTCGGCTCGTCCGGGGTAGTATCACCCTCTCACAGAATACCGACGTGAGGTAACAGTGTTTGTATTGTTGCGTTTCGTTCGGTCAGTGAGAGAGCCGGATAACCCACCTCCCCTCCCCCTCTCCCTTCTCTACTCCCCCTCCCCCAAACACAGGCTGACAACGCACTTGCGACTCTTCTGATGGTGCAAGTGTCTATGGACGGCGGTGATTAGTTAACATTAGGTGACCCGTCTGTTCGTTTGCCTCCAATGATATAAAAAAAGGAAAATGCATAGCTCAGTATACCGCTAAGTTTGTACTATTATGTAATTGGTTTATAGTGCCTGTTTTTTTAATACTCTGTAGGTTTTAGCGTTTGACCAGAAACTCATCTGGTCTCAAATAACGATGTGTTCCAAGATGGTTTACAGGCAAACCTAGAGGCGACTAGCTCTAAAGTGCAGCTGCCGGAACATATCAACAGGTACTTGGACAAGGTGTTCAGGGTGAGGATGTTAACTAGTCAGACAGGTTTAGAAGAACCTACCCTACCACCATGCTATGGTTTCAATACGAAAACTCGGACTCAGTTGCAAGGATTCGAACCTACGTCCATCGATCATCCGAATGGGCTATCAACTAAGCCCTCATTGCTTTAAATTTTACATGTATCGTTGTTTATTATTATATTTTGCAAAAAATAGTATGACTATTTCTAAAAATAACATATAGTAAAATTGCCAATATAGTAAGCAGACCATAATCTTGAAGAACTTCGTTTTTAACCGGAAGGGTAGTGCCGCTCAAGCAGGAACTATAAATAGCCTACCAAAGCTAAAGTCTACGGAAAAATTGTAAGGCTAAAAGATTCTATCATACTTCGTAACTATATAATAGTAATCATAAATACAGTGGTACAACAAAATAATCCCAAGGAGGGTTTATGTAAGGCAGGCGGCCAATCGTAAAAGTTAAGCCATAACATATGCCACAACATGACAAACATGTTGTACCGACCCTACTTATGTGGGATAAAGGTAAGAAAAAGAAGTATGACTATTTCCCAAGATACTACTATCTTTTTTATACATTTTTAAAGTAATTTTGTGAGTATATTTTTGTAAAAACGTTAAGTATATTGCAATCACAGTAATTAAGAATTAATAGATGAATAAAATCCAGAATTAATGGAGTTTATGTTTAATTTATGAATTAATAAGAACATTAACAGTTAACTTACTTAAAACAATTCGCTAATTATACAAAATTAAGCAATATCCTATCGATTTAAAGGAAAGGTTAATGTATATTTTTCTATTTAATTACTTATAATTAAGCTTTTAACACTTAAAGTTACAAATTACTTTTAGTATAAAAAAAATAATTACAAATTACATTTATTATAAAAAAATGAAATATGTAAAAAAAATGAACTATATATCAGACAACAAAATATCTTGTAAATTAACAAGTTTCTTTGGAATAATAAAAATCTCCACTTAAATATAACCTCGTGTCACATTAAGTTTTTGCTATGGTTTTAAATAAAAAATGATTATCGCTTTTTTTCTACTAGTTATTCGTATATACAAGTAATAATATAATTCTTATTTTAATTGACTTTGTCACTCTCTATTCGCTGATCTGACAAACCCCGTTAATATTATAAAAGCTTTTTACACTACGATAGCGTGAAGGATATTTTACTGTATCGGTCAGCGATGAGATTACTATATGAATTATAGTATAGTTACTTTATGAACTAGTACTCCGGTGAAGCTGTTAAGACCTTGCTTGGCCAATAGCGTAGTCAGTTCGAAAAAAAAAAATTATGAACTATGTGATTTCATTGAATATATTCCTTTTGGTAGGTCAAAATGAACATATTCAGGTTATCACTAGACGACTAACTCACCGAAAGAAGTGTTTAATTTTTTTTAGATTATGTTAATTTTTATTGCTCATTATAATTTATAATGCTTATAAATTTATACCTAAATTTAATGTAGAAGAATAAATAATGAAAATAACGTTCTATATGAATTTATGCATTATTTTACACTTATAAAAAATGGAATAGGCAATAATAAAATTTGTATAAGGATATTAGATACAATATAATAGAATAATAATATAAAAATAGGAGTTTTTGGCGTGATCTTGGTCTGTCGTGTAGTGGACTTTATTTTTTATTCATAATCTTGTGTTACTTGACTCCACATTGTGTAAAATTGGTGGTGTTTTATGTAATATATTTGTTTATTGTGCATAAGTGAAGTGAATGGAAAATAATACCACGGACCATGAATTCTGAGATGCCACAAAAACTCCCAGGAAAGTTCTAACAAGATGGCCACCATCTTGTTAGTTCATTGAAATTTTATCTAGAAACTTGTAATATCGATACTCACTTGACAATGGCAGTAATAGTCTACTAGAAGACTGGTTGCCAAAAATGGAATGGAAGAACAACTCGTAATACTATTAACTACTCGACAATGGCAGTAATAATCTAAAAGATTGGTTGCCGAAAATAAAGTTAAATGTATATATATATAAAGTACATATGGTGGGTACTAGGAAGGAAACACAATTTTGAAATAGACCAGCTATGGTGGAAGGTGAATTTTATTCAACGTTAGATAAAGGAAATATAAGGAAAATAAAATCTACCTAATAGACATATCCCTACCATCCGACTACAATATAGGACAAAAAAAAATAGACAAACTTAGTAAATATAACCCCTTAAAAATAGAACTAACACGACTCTGCAATACACAAACAGAAACCATCCCCATAGTAAAAGGCACGACAGGCGTAGTAGCACAAAGCATACATAGATACATAGACAAATTAGAAGCAAACATAAACATACTACAAAAACAAGTAGCCATATGCACATGCACAATAATATGTAAAGTTTAGAGATACAATTTTCATAAATTCAAGGGAATCCGAATCTTCTCCTATGTTACACTAATCACGTATAGTGTCGATGCAGTCAGGATTGCCAATAAACACCAAGTAGATACTGTCACTATTTATTTGGCCAGAGCTTCGCCTTACAATAACTTCCACATAGGAGTGCGCCCAGATCAGCGACATCTTGCCCTTTATATGCCACCGATGTAGTCTCACACCGGAATGAATAATGAACACCCGATAACTTCCACCAATAGCGTTCGAGGTCAGTAGTAACACCCCGATAGAGTCAATAGCGCGGTATCGCAGGTCAATAGTGGTCCCCCGGGTGGCGTTGTAGTCTCGTCTCTCGGGTGTGTCACGGTACCGGACGTAGACGTTAACACCTACCTGAAGGATTTAGCTAGGAACTAAACCGAGTCAAAAAAGAACTCGAGAGAAAACAAGTTTACAAACAAATCTACACTTATAATAATTTAGTTATAATAAGAATGTACTTTGTCAGTACTTTTTCGACTTTCGTGAAAAAAATTGTAGCAGGTGTGTGGGAATAAGAAATAAAATATACTTCAATCATTTTTAGAAATGTCTGTTTGTCTGTGTGTCTGTTTGTATGAACACGCATCACTGCTAAAGTATTGGGTTTGCAATAAAACCACACCAAGAAAATCATAAAACATATTTTTTGAGAATAACTTAGTCTTTGTTTCGTTGAAATCGGTTCGGTCTATCAAAATATAATGTAATTTTAATGATGACGTGGCGTAAATACAAAAGAAATTTAGATAAGGGAATGGACTTAATACATTCAAATTACTGTATTAGTTAATGTTTTTTACATAAGATTCCACGCGGACGAAGTTGCAGGCACAGCCAGTAATTAATATATTAGAAAGATAGAAGGCTTACCCTATTTATAAGTATTTTAAAGAATAAATCTAAAAATTATTATACTGTAAAAGTAATAATTAACAATTAAATTTATTTACATACAAATAACTATCAAAAATATTATTTCGGTAACACGACCCAAGTAATTAACACAATAATCTACGAATAAGATAAAGATTTTTATAATAGATGACAATCAAAGAAGCGAATAAAGAAGAATAACCTCGCACAAAAGTGGAGAAAGTTAAGTAGGGAATCGGATCCTAGCACCTGGCCGGGAAAACGCTAGGAAAAAGAAGAATAAGGAATAAGGAGAGCTTACTATAAAATTAAAATAATAATATACACAATTTACATTATTAAAAAACATATTGTTTCAGGATAATTGAATCATTGCGTTATGTACTTTTGACCTATAATAGGATATTGTCAATATAATTAAACGGGAATTGGATTATTCACGTAATTCAGGGGAATTTATTATATCTTATATATTAGTAATTAGTAATAATATTATAATTTGAGGTTTATTGACGTCGAACCAGTATTGTAAAATTATTTTCGTAATAGCATCTAATAAATGTTTCGTATGCAGCGTGCAGTGAACTCTGGTTCAACGTACATGGATATGCGAAATAATGATATGGCAATACATTATACGAATATGTAATGTGATACACGTCACTGGTATGCCCTAATATGGTTTGTCAATAATGCATGAGAAGGAAAAATACTGTAGCGTTTTAATAACATATGTTTAATTTATTTTTGGTTATGACAAAATTATTCAAAAATTGTATGGGAAAAGTTTACTCACAAATTGTATGCACTGCAAACGATCCATAACTTCAGAATCCAACTACACCGTTATTTATTTGAGACACAGGAGGCAGAATGTCTGTGATTTTACAGTTTGTATTTATAATTAATTTATTTGCTGTGTATATATGTATAATTATTATCTTTGTTTATTGTATATATTTGTATGCAAGTCTGTATATATGTTTTATCGTGTATGTACTAATATTTATTTATTTTGTTTATGTATATATTTGACCTCTGTATATGCACTACCTACAAAACTATTTTATTAACATCAATACCGCTGGTTAGTTGGAAGAAAATGCTTTATAGCATTAAGCTCGCCAGTGTACAAACAAAAAGTGCAATAAAGTATTCATTCATTCATTCACTTCCCGTTCCTCGTTAGTAAGCTATTTTTTTTTTGTTTAACAACCCTTGGTTAGATGCCGAAATAGATTAAAATCGTTTTGAATAGGTCTTAAAATTTTAATATTATCACCAAAGAAAATATTATAGTAAACTGTAAGTTTTTTCCTTATCACTGATGAGTCACGAAGCCTTTATTAATAAGTCTCTATTCGTGATACTTCACGAGCCTTACTTTTAGTAATGTACAATATCTGTCCACTTTCTAGTAAAGAAACCTTAATAATATTAAAATTTAAAAGATTAAGAACTGAACGACCACTGGTATTTTTAATTCAATTTATTAACATATTCCATGTTATTACAAAAAAGTTAAATACGTATTAAATACTTGGTTTAAAAAGGTTTCATAATAAATGCACCGCACTCGCCCGAGGCAAGTTCGCGTTATCCTTTTTTCACAAGTCGTAACCTAACGTAACCAAAGCGAGACAACAAAGCAAGATGGTGAACATTCAGCGACCGCGGTGCATTTAACATGAGACCTTTTTAGAGCCAGGGTTCAATACGTATTTAACTTTTTTGTAATAACACCGTATAACTTTAGAAGCGAGACTCACAAAAATCCCGATTCCAGAAGTAGATCGCATAAAACTCTTATATTATAGGGGATGTTACTTTGCACTTCCGCCTGGAATTGATTGACCACTTCTACGTTTCACAGCAACAAAAAGCGTTTTTTACTAAACCAAAGAAAATAATTAAAACTACGTACCTTGGTTGAACCTGACAGCAGTTGACACTGTTGGTATGGTATACAACCAAGGAACGCGGTTTTAATTCTTACTTTAAAACACTTTTTGTTACAGTAAGTAGTGGTCACTCAATTCAAGGCGGATGTGGAAAGTAACACCCACTATAATATTTAATGATGGAATCCGCAAAGTAACACATTCTTCAATAAAAAAAAACTCTTAACACAAATGTAATATATTCCATACTAAATATTCTGTATTTTATGTTACTACTAACTATTTAACCATACATAAAGGAAGTTTTTCAATATTTATAAAAGTGAAATGAACATGATGGTCAAGCTACAAAAAACGTATTATAGGAAAGTTATAGATACACCAATCTATACATATAATAAGAATGTAAAAAAAAATGTTGCAGGCGTCTAGAAATGAGTAATAGAATACATTTAAATCATTTTTAGAAATGTCTGTCTGTCTGTTTGTATAAACACGCATCACTGCTAAAGTACTGAGTGCACAACTGCATCAAGAAGGATATCCTCGAGAGTAACTTAGTCTTTGTTTCATTAAAATCGGTCCACTCTATCAGAAGTTATTGTAATTTGAATGACAGCTTGAGCTAAGTACGAGAGTAAAGTAGTCTATACATATTATAAGAATGTAAATCTAATGTGTCTGTACTTTTTCGATTTTCGTGAAATAATGTTTGCAGATGTCTAGGAATATGTAATAGGATACATTTCAATCATTTTTAGAAATGTCTATTTGTATGAACACGCGTCACTGCTAAAATACTGGGTACACAATAAACCACGAACTCAATGATCGCCAGTGCGAAGTACGCGTCGAGACGTGCCTTGCACTGCTCAACAGACACACAAATGAAGGAATTTTGAACCGCATTGTTACCTGCGATGAAAAATGGATTCTGTTTGATAACCGCAAGCGCTCAGCAAGTTGGTTGGATCCTGGTTCAGCACCTAAACAATGCCCTAAACGAAAACTTACCCCTAGAAAAGTGATGGTCACTGTTTGGTGGTATAGCGCCGGTGTGATTCATCACAGCTTCTTACCAAACGGGGTGAGCATTACTGCAGATGTGTACTGTGAAGAACTGAACACAATGATGGAGAAGCTGGCACATCT
Organism: Antheraea pernyi; assembly: GCA_015888305.1. Taxonomy (NCBI): domain Eukaryota; kingdom Metazoa; phylum Arthropoda; class Insecta; order Lepidoptera; family Saturniidae; genus Antheraea; species Antheraea pernyi. Next base: position 1,760,846 of record MU158705.1, read on the forward strand.
CCAACCAGCATTGGTCAATCGCTCGTCTCCGCTGCTCCTGCACGACAACGTGCGACCTCATACTGCACAGCAGACGGTCTCCAAGTTGCAAGAACTGAGGTTGGAAGTTCTCCGTCATCCGCCCTACTCACCAGACCTTGCGCCTACAGACTACTACTTTTTCCAGAATTTGGATAACTCCTTGGCGGGAAAAAAATTCAATACCCGAGAGGCAGTACAAAATGTCTTTGAAGAATTTGTTGCCTCCCGTCCAGCTGATTTCTTTAAGAAGGGCATCAATAAACTGCCACTGCGTTGGCAAAGATGCATTGATTGCATGGTTGATTACTTCAATTAATACAAATAAAAAATACATGAAAAAATATCATTTCAATTTTTTCATACAAAACAGCAATTTCATAGGTAAAGACCTAATAAGCTAGAGGATTTGTTTAGTTGGTTGAACGCGTTAATCTCGGGAACCACTGGTCCGATTTGAAAAATCGTTTCGGTGTTAGATAGCTCATTTATCGAGGAAGGCTACATATCACGCTAATATCAACAGGAGCAGAGCAACAATGTACAAAGTTTGAAAATTGGATTTTTTTTCCTTCTGAGAGCTTCCGCTACTAACTATGTTACCGTTGGCCCATAGTAACTATTCCACGCGGACGAAGTCGCATACAGAAGCTAGTAAGTAATATAAATAGGTATATTCAAAAGAGACAAGGAAAATTGACAAGTATTTTCACAAATTACAATCGTAACAATTAAAAAATGTTTACAATAGATTTAATGATTATTAAGAATAAATGAATTCCCCAACGTATGTTAGTTATTCATTCCTTTTACTAAAAAGTGATAACCGATACTGGACAGGTCATCGAAGAGTTGTGCATCTATAATAGTATTTGATAGCGATACTTATCGATATGTGACATTTTGGCCTGCGTCAAAATATATGTAATACTCACTATCATTCAGTCTATTCATTGATGTAAACAACAAGTATATAATACAAGTAATAAAAAGATTATTTGTATCAAAATACGTTCTCGAACAAAATCGAAGAATTTATCAGATTTCGTAGAAACTTCTGATATTGATATATCTTATTACGTTATTCTTTGAATTAATTGCGTCGATAAATTACCGCCGTTGTATAAATATTATTCGTTAATCAGTAAAATAAACGACTGAAACGTAAGTTTGACATTTTATAGCGTAATATGCAGAGTATGACGCACACCCTTTACCATAAACCGTGTCGATGTTGAAGCAACCGAGAATGTCGATAGTCGATATCTCGACAAGTCTCACGGTATTTCCGAATGCTGAGAAATAAATACGAAATACAAATATACGGACTTCATAGAAGTAGAGAGAACGACATTATTATTCAAATGTGCGAAGCGGGTCCTCAATACAAGATGATATTTTTTTTAAACGTTTTTATAAGAAAAAGAAACTTAAATTCTTAATTTGCAATGTATATTGCGTAATCTACATTTGTATATATAATTATATTTATAAAAAAAAGGAAGTATCATACTCGTAGTAACAATATTTTAGATTTTTAGAAAGCATGTACAAACTATATGCGATTTGTCATTTTTTTATTATATAACCAAATTCTTCTAAATTATTTTTGCGAACATACACAAATATTCTGCTTGTTCAAATTAATGAACGTTTTTCTACTAATACCTATTTTATTTTATACTGGAAAAGATCACCTTAATTGTGCAACAACTCAGTAAGTTAGCAATTATTTTTATTTTAAACCAATAAAGTACATTTTGGTCAATATTTTCCTATATAACAAATAATCCGTATTCATAAAATCCCACAGTCATGCTTTTGTCTTGTTGTTAAACAGAATAAATTACTTGTAAATATAGCTTTTGTACATACCTCTACTCAACAGTTATTAGTGCAAATTGTTACATCTAAGTCACTGATACCAACCGATTTCTCAGAGCCCATCAAAGTTTATGATTAATAAATATTTAAATGGCATTCCAGCTCCAAGAAGGAATTTAATATTTTCATTCTTTACTATATTTAGTTACCGTAAAATATTCATTGCACGCATGCAGCTGGTTATCGGTTGGTCACAGATAATTAACGAATAGTTAATTAACTAAAATTCACTTCGAATTTAAGTGCCTAAATGATAACTTATCAACGGAGACAGTGCAACAATGTATAAGAATAGACGCGCAGTTTCTGATGAGGAAGTGCAATGAAGACAATTCATGTGCTTAGTCATAGGAATATCTACATTGAGAGGCGGACTGTACACACTTCGGCAATTGGTTTTCACAATAAGGTAATAAGGAGGTCATCGAGTTCAGGGTCACGTCTTATCATATATACATATATAAACAAGTTTTTTGTTTGTCCACAAAATATTTAATCAGTTTGTACGAACACGTGCAACGTTATATCTCATGTATCCATTATTTAAATTAGTTTCGTGGTAAGAAATAAGAATAATTCCGTTCATGGTCTTCCTATAAATTAATTTTGGATAAAATGGAATTTTTTTAACATACAATATGTTAATAATGACGTCAGTTATGCTTAAGTATGACATAAATAAGTTTCCAAAAGATTTTGAAGATCACTTCAAAATACATATGCTTATTTATAATATATTATAATTAAAGACGAGTAAACAAGTCAATAAAAGTAATTATGTAGTTAAAATATGACTAAAGGACCAAGGGCTTTCTATCTTGTTATATGACAACTATTGATTCTTATTATCAACAAAATATAAATTTATTGGAAGTCGATTTATTATACTGGACACTATGATCTCTCTAGAGCGAATATTCTCTACATAATAGAGTCAATTAAAGTTACATAAATCAGAAATCATATTAACTGACTTACATTTATTTTCATTGCCAGCTTTACCAGTATAAAGTCACTATAAAAACTGCTAAACAGTTCTGGAACGTAAAAAAAATACGGTAATGGATATGATAAGCTGATTTTTCGAATGCATTGTAATATATAATTTAACAAATTACCCGAAACCTTAGAAGTTAAAACAAAGTTCAAACAAACATCAAGATTTTTCAATTAATACACGAGTTCAAATGTTATCTTTGTTTTTTTTTATTTGCTGAAAGGAATCTTTAGAAATAAACTCATTTAGCACCTACGTTATATGGTTTTACCGTCTGCTTTCATGAAAATATTTATCATTTTATTTCCAAGATCACAAACATTATTCGATAAGTTTACTCAAATGACATCACTTACAAAAATTAGCTCGTAAATGTTATATACACGAGTATAAAGTATGGGCTGTTAACCGATGCTATAATAATTTTGAATACAAGTATTATATTGTACCTAGTTTAATAATTCAATGATAAGCTGGACTCGAGGCACAATTGTTTACCTATTGCGGTAGGGAAGAACTCTGACGCGGTAGTGATTCATTTGTTTGTCGGAAAGTCAAGGCGAAGTGGGATAGTGTACGTAACAAATTAATTACGGGGAGTCGGTCAAACACATCGAGGCCAATTCTGGCTGCACTTGTTTTAATTTAAAACCATATAGATTAAGTTTCTTTAAGTTTAGTTAAAAACATATTGATAAATTGAAAACTATGAACATCGATTTAATAACGAATAATACACATATTATTTAAATAGGGGGAAGGTGTATCTATACCTTTAAACGAGCAATTCTTGTATATTTTTATATATTCAGGATCTCGGAAACGGCGGCAGCGATTTCCGTGAAACTTAGTGTGTAGGTGGCTTTGAGGACGATAAATCGATCTAGCTAGATTTCGTTCATAGAAAACTTTTTTATCTGAGTTTTCAGGCAATGAAAAAATATAGCTAGAATATAAAGGTAAATTTCGCCACCGCTGTTAAAACAAAAATAGCTCAGATGGAAATCGGCTGCTTCGAAAATCTGTCTAACCCCAGTTCGAGGCTGAGTAGGCAGCAAAACAGATGTCTTTTTTTAATTAATTTTTTTTTGTATAGAAATGCTAATTTTGTGAGGCAAACCTAACAGTATATTTTAAATAAAACGAATATTTTATTATTATAATTATAACAGACATTATTAATTTATTTTTTTAATGACAAAAAATGCTAATTTTGTGAGGCAAACCTAACAGTTTATTTTAATTTAAAAAATGTTTTTTAAAGAACCGAGATAGGCTCGGTCGTCCAGGTACTAAAACTATTATAAGACCAGTCATGCTGTACGCATCTGAGTGCTGGGCGACGAGAGAGATGGACGAGACAAAACTACATGTGGCAGAGATGCGAATGTTAAAGTGGATGTGTGGTGTACCTACAATGGAAAAGATTAGGAATGAATATATCAGAGGAAGTTTGCAAATAGCACCAGTGACAGAGAAGTTAAGGAGTAATAGGTTAGCATGGTATGGGCATGTCATGAGGAGAGATGAAGACCATGTAACTAGAAAAGCTTTGAGTATAATGGTCGATGGATATAGGGAATACCGAAAAAGGTACGGATGGATTGTGTGAAAATTGATATGAGTGTAAAAAGTGTGAATACTGAGATGACATCTGATAGGCGAGAGTGGAAAAGGAAAACACGTTGTGCCGACTCTACTTAGGTGGAATAGGGGTAAGATGATGATGACACATATTATTTAAATAAAACAATACTCAGCATTTGTTTAAAGAATAGTAACAAATATCTGAATATTTAAAACACCATTGCTAAAATTTCGTTTTCGATAAATTGAAAAATGTACCCTCAGACTGCGTTCATAAGTATTATAATTGTATGTATATGAACTTCGCCGGTGTTATTGATCTTGAATAAATATAGTAATATGGTAGCAATCAACACTATTATTCATTAGTTCACCTACTGTTTTCCTATAACACTTATTTTTTCTTTCATATTCCGGACTACATTTTTTGTAAGTTAATCATGCTTAGTAAATGTATTGAACTTTGTGATAATTATTTATTTTAAAATAAAAAGAAGCATTTGCTTACGCAGGTTGTGCATAAATATCATCGTATATTCTATTCAAGGTCTCGTCCATCAACATAAATTACTAAGTACATTATGTGTCTGTGATGATTTATGCAACAATCGATTGAACAGTCTAGCAATCACATGTTTAATTGCGATCAATTAATATACCTACATGCGAAAAACTAGCTTGTTTTGGATTCAATTTTATTATTACACAATTAATATTTTTAAATACGTCCTAATAATATCTCCTCTTATGTCGGTGCAATTTATTGAAATGTTTCACTTCAATTCTTGTGAGAGGGCCTTCGAATTCTGATCGGCAACCTTTTTGTGTGACCGAAAGTGGCGGGGGTCAACACTGTGTAGTGTAGAGTGTTGAGACCACCAGTTCTTGTCCCGTGAAGTTAAGCAACATCGGCTGCGGTCAGTACTTGGATGTGAGCCCGCCTGGGAATGCCGCGTGACGTGAATTTTTTAAATTATAATGTTTTGTTAATAGAGCATTAATACAAAAGTTTCACTCTATGGTGGTAGAGCCACGCTGAAACTATTACTGGTTTTGAATGAATGGGTCGGCTCACTCGGGGTAGTACCACCTCATAGAAAACCGACATGAAATAACAGTGCTTGCATTGTTGCGTTTCGTTCGGTTAGTGAGAGCGCCAGGGACCCACCTCCCCTACCCTCTCCTTTCTCCTCTCCCTCCTTATATTGTGGATTTTTGTTCTAATCAAATTTTAGGCTAATCTGTAAATTAAAATTAATACGTACCAAAAAACACAAACGACAATGTAGGTTTATTATAATAATTGACGCTGCGATATGCGATACACATGATTGTATCTAATGCTCATTTCAATAATCATATTGTTATAAATTTAAAAACAGCTAATATTATGTATCTGATATAATAAATCTAACATAGTAAAAGGCAGTAAAACTACCATTTAGATCCTGTTCACACAATATAAATGTAAATTTAAAAATATCGTGAAGGTTGTTTACAACTAATACGCTAGCTCAACGACCCAAAGAGAGTCATGGCCACAGAAACGAGAGATCGCGACTTTTCTCGGTTCAGTACCTCTTCATGGCTACTCATCATTACTATTATGAAACTAGCGTATATCCTTTAAGACAATAACGTTCCGGCGTTGTCTGGAGGAGCCAACGTTTTATTGACGAGTAGAACCACCTAAATATGAGCTTTATTTATGTATTTATTCCTACCCATTACGGTATCAACTGTTAATTGTTTTCAATAAATAATCGTAAAGTTATAATATACCAAATTGAAAAAATATAGATACGCGTGACTTATATAACAACTTCAGTGATATACCTATCATAGTTAACCATTCTGAATTATGTTTATTTAATGGCCGAATTATGTAAATGTCATTTGAGAATTAATTTTGAAATTGACAAATGTGCACTTATTTAGCTGCTAGAGGTGCAATTCTAAGAAAATGTATCGTAGTGTGCTTTCACATCACAAAAGGAACTTCTGCTGTCACAAAACCGCTCAAAGTTCATTGTAGATTTAGTTATTTATACTCTTTACTGAGAAGTAAGTGTACTTATCCATATAGAAACTACTTATTTACGTTAATCTTCATTTGTTTGTAAATACTCCCACTCCTACTTAAGTTTTGAAAGTGGTAGAGTCACGCTGTAGCTATTACTTGTTTCAGCATGAATGGGTCGGCTCGCCCGGGATAGTACCACCCTCCCACAGAACACCGACGTGAAGTAACAGTGCTTACATTGTTGCGTTTCGTTCGGTCAGTGAGAGCGCCGGAGGTGGGCCTCCTTTCCCTTTCCTTTTCTCCTTTCCCTTCCCCTCCCCCATACACAGGCCGGCAAAGCACTTGCGACTCCCCTGGTGTTGCTAGTGTCTATGGAGGGTGGTGATCACTTAACATCAGGTGACCCACTTATGACAAAAAATGACCCACCTGTTCGTTTGTCTCCTTTGGACATAAAAAAAAAGTTGTGGTCAAAAATCTTAATAGTTAAATTGTGTATCGTTCAAAGAATTTACAGATTTGTCCTTATTGCAAGAGTAATATATTATCTTTAATTTATATTCCAATATGATTTTCATATTTCACCTACGTATGAATATGTTCCAAAACTGAATAAAATAATGAATTATGAGAAGAGAAGTAATATGGACTTTTGAAAATGATCTGGTCTATTTAAATATCATCTGATAACACTGGCGTCATGAATGTGAACAAAATAAAAATTTGCAACGCACAAGTTAATTTAGCAAGGAAAAAGATGGCCAATTCGTGCGAAGGCAACCTTGGCGGTCCGCGCACCTTCGGCCGGGATTGGGTTGCGCAATTCTACAGGTCAAGGGTGGGAAGGCGCCGCACTCATTTTTGGTGATAAAAAAAATTACCTACGCATACACAATATAGACGATATCTTCTTTTGAAATAGTCTGGGAAATACGATATGCGTACATGAAAATACTTTGTTTAAATCTATTATTACATACTATATAAAATAAGATAAATATATGAAATAAGAAGAATATTATATATGTATCTAAATAAAATGATAAAGGTATAATGCTGTTATCCGCGCATTAGATAAAACTACTGGATAACTTTTAAACAATTTGTTTTAGTTTTACTTCTTATACACTTGGTCTATACCTATAAAAAGAATGAACACTATAACTTAATTAAATATAAAGTTATTGACGTTTTAAGAAAGTACAATTTTTATGAGCACTACGCGTTCAGCGATGTGTTTTTTCTTGCCGTGGAATAGTAGGTACATAAGTTATATTGTTAAGATAAAGTCGATTAAAGAATAAGTCATGGCTATCGGCTAGTATTATACGTATATAAAGTAAACTAAGTAAATATATATACGAGTATATAGAGTCGTAGATATAAAGCGCTTCTCAGAATGCGAACGGTTAAACAAACAAATAAGACTACATCTGAGCCAATACGTGGGCGGAACGAACAGGATCATAAATTATGATGTTTTTCAATGTAATTTGATCAGGATTCAACAAAAAAAGTTTGACAACTTATATCACATCATATATGGATGCATACAATTTTATCGGTTCCGGTCCGAATTAAAGAATGTGCTTGAGGCGCGCGACATGGCGTCAAACAGCTTTTTATAAGGCTATTGCGGCACGACCTTGACCTGTCTGTTCATAATCAAACCTGTTGTAGAGCTAAAAGTAAAAGCTTTCACCGATAAAGTAATATATAGATACCTATTTCATGATCTCAATAAAAATAACCGCCAATTAAGAATGAAACTTAGAAATAAAATAGGACTGTAAATAAAAAACATTTTGAGATTTGCTGTGCAGAAATTCTTCACGATAATCACATTTTCGATATATAAAAATGCTAGCGAACACTCGCACAAACACACACACGAACAACTCAACACAAAGCTAAGCCAGCTTCCTACCGCTGAAAGAACTTTCAAAATCAAATCCTGTGTTCCGGAGATGACCTCGTATAATCATTCACAAACTTTACCTATTCATAATACAAAAGTCAAACAAAAAAAAAAACATTTTAAATTATTACCAAATATATTTAAACACATTAAAGTGATGAAACAGATATTAACTGCACAATTGAATTTCTTTGCCACATCGAATTAAATTGCATAACAATTGCACTATTGTCTTGTTTGAAATCTCATTATATTATTTATGGAAAGAATGAAATAAATTACAAACTGACACTTACATATTAAAACGATGACTAACCATAAAACATATAAAATATAAATAATTTAAGTGAAGACTAAATTAATATGAAAATTCATGGTTAGTAAAAAATAAATATTCAACACGTTTACTTTGCAAATAAATACTCACCGTAACTATCTCACGTGTATAATGTTTTATAATCATATTATATTGTACTAGCGTTGTCTACGGTCCATACACGTTTTTTACGCAATAATTATGTAGAATTTTTATTTTATTTCATTAAAATATGGATATAGTCTATGATTCCTAAAACTATTACGGATACCTTTCAGAATATCAATTTTGAAATGACAAACATTCCGTATACAAAATGTGACGAAAATCCATTGAAAATAAGTAGTTTTACAGAATAATTAACAATCTCTATATACTACCAATTGTGAAGTGAGACATGTTTCCCCTGTACAACATTTCATTAAAATCATTTGAGAATTAATTATAACTTTAATTTCTGATAGTTAATTTTTATAAAATCTAAAATGATATATTTTTTTACAACCTATCTATTCCTTCAAGACACATACTTCCTCTATAGGTCATATCAACTGAGAATAAGAAGATTTTTATATCAATTATTTTACGTTATTTAAATACCTTTAAATTTACCATACAAAGATTTGTATGATATGAGGAATAATATAAGTTGCCCTTGTATAAAATTTGATCGAATGTAGTCAAGCCATTTTTAAATTATATCCGGATACACAAACAAAGAAATAAAGATTATTTAAACATCATACTCGTAATCCGTTGCTTTTATAATAGTTGTCTATAACAAAGTTTAGAAAAAAAAAAGAATATACAGAAAGAAATATAGATTTATTATTATAGACTAGCCATTCGATTTACACTATGTTACTACTTCTGAATAATGTTTGTCTAATCATTTTAGTTGATACCATTTCGGGAGTATGATTTCATTTTGTCATAGAGAATATATGCCCACGTTAACAATATAGTCGGTTTTCTATGTAAGCAAGAACAATACTATATTATTTGGTATTTTTAAAAAAATATACATATAGGTTCTTGATAGAGAAAATCTATTTCTAAGCCTACGTTGTTCGTCTTACTTATAAAACGTAATAAGTACCAGGAAGGAATTTTCACGTTTGTTAAAATCAGTTAAGAATTTGTATATCCCTAAGTAAATAAAAGAAAACATGTTTTTTACACGTACGATACATAATGCAAATATATTGTACATACGTCGGAACGGAATACTAGAATTCCTATGGATGTATTTTTGTCTCTTTTTAATGTGGCTTTTTCGTTTCATTGCGTCTCAAGTTACAACGAGGACGAAAAAGTTTTTAACTTTTTTCTTTTTTTTTTATGTCATAGGTGGCAAGCGAACAGGTGGGTCACCTGATGTTAAGTGATCACCACCATCCATGGACACTAACAACACCAGAGGTGTCTCAAGTGTGTTGCCACCCTTTGGGGGGTATGGGTTAGGGGAGGAGAGAGGAGAGGGGAGGGGAGGTGGGTCTCCGGCGCTCTCACTGACCGAACGAAACGCAACAATGCAAGCACTGTTACTTCACGTCGGTTTTCTGTGAGAGGGTGGTACTACCCCGGGCGAGCCGACCCACTCATGCTGAAACCAGTAATAGTTTCAGCGTGGCTCCACCACCATTAACTTCGGGAAGAAAATAGTTTCCATTTTAGTTTCATTAAATATTATGTATATTGTAGGAGTTTTTGGTGGGATCTTGGAATGTCATGAAGTGGATTTTATATTTCATTCATAATCTTGTATTATTTAGCTCTATATTTTGTAATGGTGGTGGTGTTTTACGTAATGTACTCTTAGTTTGGTTATTGTGCCCAAGTGAAGTGGATGGGAAATAATACCACAGAGTATGAATTCTGACTTGCCACAAAAACTCCCTGGAAATTTCTAACAAGGCCACCATCTTGTAATATCATTACCTATTCGACAATAGCAGTAATAATCTACTAGAAGATTGGTTCCCAAAGAAAAAAAGTATAATATAGCTCAAACGTCCATTATTATTATTATTTAAAATTAAAAGCTTATACAGTTCTCACAATAGAAAAACAAGTACATAAAACATGAACAGACTGGTTATTTACGCTTTACAATACTCTTTGTAAAGGATAAGGACCTTATTTTATCTGTGGATTCATTGAATTGTCGGGGAAAATCTTCGTTGTAATGTCAAGTCAAAGTAGAATGACTTTTGTAAACTGTGAAGCAGGAAACAACAACGTACCGTTGATAACAAGTTATTACATACGTTCATTGTAATCTATATAATAACAAGTGGTACGTGTGTATTAAATGCACCGCACTCGCAGACCGCTACCGCGGCCGGCTCGCTTTATTTTTTTCGTAAGTCTAACCAAAATAAAAGAGCAAGCAGTCGAGAAAAATGAAGGAAATTCTATCTTAAACTTATTGATAATTTGTTTTTAAATAAAATCTTTTGGAATCTAAAAGTGTTTTAAAGGGCTGCATTTGAAATTCGCATCTTGATATAAAGATTGAAGGGGAAGGCAGCAGCGGGGGAAAGGGGTGATTTCACTTCTTTCTTGATGATTTTTAAGTTAAAACAAAACATTTTTTCTTCAGTTTGGTTAGGTTATCTTAGACTTGCAAAAAAAATAACCCGAGCCGGCCGCGGTAGCGGTCGGCGAGCGCGGTGCATTTAATACCCAAATACCTAACAAGTTCAATAAATTTTGCCAATATATTATCCAGTAAACACTATTTGAAGTGAAACTTTTTTTGGCATAGCAGGGAAAAATTTTCGTTACGCGTTAAACGTAAGATACTTGTGTATTTGTGTGTAAGAGTAAGTGTGTATAAATGTCTGTTTGGGTCTAATAGTATACCAAAATGAGTAAATGTAAAGTACTTGTACTACAGGACTTCATATAAAATAGACTAAAGAGAGAGAAAAGAGACTAAGACAAAAGAGAGTTCTTTTGACTTTTCCATGTTTTGGTGTCAGCTAATGTACATCCAGCAACAAACGGGGTGGTAGGGATCTGTACACGACTCAGTTGCGACCATCATGCACGTAGATATAAATTCGTCAGCGTGACTCTCTTTTGACTTTTCATGTTTTGGTGTCAGCTAATGTACATCCAGTAACAAACGGTGTGGTAGGGAATCTATACACGACTGGGTTGCGACCATCATGCACGTAGATATAAATTCGTCAGCGTGGCTCTCTTTTGACTTTTCATGTTTTGGTGTCAGCTAATGTACATCCAGTAACAAACGGGGTGGTAGGGATCTGTACACGACTCAGTTGCGACCATCATGCACGTACATATAAATTCGTCAGCGTGACTCTCTTTTGACTTTTCATGTTTTGGTGTCAGCTAATGTACATCCAGTAACAAACGATGTGGTAGGGATCTATACACGACTGGGTTGCGACCGTCATGCACGTAGATATAAATTCGTCAGCGTGACTCTCTTTTGACTTTTCATGTTTTGGTGTCAGCTAATGTACATCCAGTACCAAACGGGGTGGTAGGGATCTGTACACGACTGGGTTGCGACCGTCATGCACGTAGATATAAATTCGTCAGCGTGACTCTCTTTTGACTTTTCATGTTTTGGTGTCAGCTAATGTACATCCAGTAACAAACGGGGTGGTAGGGATCTGTACACGACTGGGTTGCGACCATCATGCACGTAATGCTAAATCCGTCACAGTGACTCTCTTTTGATTATCATTTCTCGGGATCCATTTATTCGGCTGTGATGGAGCTTGCAGGTCGGCATAACAACGGTGATTGGTATTGGTAATTGTAAATTTTCCGGAGGTCGCTATAGTTTTTAAATTATGCTCTGTTAATCAATGCAGTCACTTTAAAGTTTTCGAACAGAAAAATCATATTTTCTTTTTATTGTTATTTAGTACACTATTTAAATATTGTTTCTATTAATAGTACCATTATTTAAATATAAAAGGATGACCAGTAACACAAAATAATAATGGCCAGTAACATAATTCATAGGTCACCGGTTCGTATCCAACTCAAAGGACTATAAAATTTAGATATTTATGGCCATTTTATTGTAAGTAAGATGTTTTAATGTCATGTTGATCTTGAAGTAGATAGAATGCAAAAGCTTACTTGAACATACTATATATAATATTAATATATTTATCAATAGAAAAAAAGATATTGTTCTTCATAACTAATGGAATATAAAAATAATAACTGAGAATTGAAATAAGTATTGATTTAACTGTGCAGTACTATATTTAAACTCTATAAACTTAGATTTATAGCATTATTCCTGAAGTCACGCTATTGCCACAGCACATGCTTCTCAGTACGTAAGAATACACAGAATACTATCGATCCATGCAGTATAGAGAGCTACTATGGTAAGTTTTTACTATGACTGAGAATTCAACCAAACATTAGTGAAACAATGACTATTGCCTCCTTTAAATTAAGTTTAGAGAAGTGTTTTTTAGTTATCTATAATGAGGATAAATATGGTATTGGCTATTTATTACCTTCAATTTTTAGAGCATACTACATACATTAGAATTACTCAAACAGACTAAAATAAAGTATTTTAACCGGATCAAAAATGTTGTCATAATTTGTCACAGGTCTTTATGGTTTTAAATTTATATAGTGCAAAAGCCTTATCGTTTTGAATCCGGCTAAGGAAGATACATACTAATTATATAAGTTAGGTAAACATTGGTTAAATTGGTTTATATAATTTTTAATTTTCAATTCCAGGTTAAAGCAAGGTAGCTTCAATTTTACATTCGTTTTTTTTTATATAGCGATTTATTTTTAATCAGGGCGGGACAACGTCTGCCGGGCCCGCTAGTTATATTATATAGAAGACTATATTTACTTTAAACAAATGACCATACAATAAATTATACAACTGAACAATAAAATAAATTTATCATATTACTTATTAACTAAATACTTATGTACGTATACATAAATATATAAGTCATCATCATCAACCTGTGAGAGACCCACTACAGGACCATGGGCCTCTTCCCGAAGGAAGGTAAGTGCGTAATCACCACGCCAGCCCACGACGTATTGACGAATTCAAACTCTGAGAAATCCACGCATCTATGTTTCCCACATACAGTAGTACTACAAGAACAAATCTCAGGTTCAGATTTCTTCACGATGTTTTCCTTCACCGTCAGCCGATAGTGAAAAACCAATACCAATTTAAATTGGTAAATATACGCGAATTCCGAAAAATTCGTTGGTACATGCAGGGGTTTGAACCTGCGGACATCGAAATGATATTCCACCGGTGAAACCACTAGACCACCACGACTTTATTAAGGTCAATTTTTTTTACAAATGTTTAAAGGAATCATTTACAACAAAATACATGATCATTATATTATCTTAAAATACCATCAATTTATCTATCTATATATATATATACTAGCTGTTACCCGCGGCTCCGCACGCGCTTTTTAAAAAATGTATTAAAGAAATGGAAAATTGTGAGTGGGTGTGTACATTACAGAAAAGTTTTTTCAAAAACATTTGTAACTACGACACGCACGCCAACTGTAACATGTAACGTGTACATTAGACATATGAATACAAATAGTATATCGAGTGGGATGGGATTTATCATCAGCAACATAACTGGAACTTCAACCTACTATATACCAAACTCAGTACTCACTAACACTATATAAGAAAGTAATGAAAATTATAAGCTATACATTATCGAACAATATATCTTAAATCTTTTATTTTATAGATAGATATAATATGCCCGTATTGTCGATATACTTAAGTTATTCTTATACGTTGCTATAATAACTGAGTTATGTAGAAGCAAACGTGGTAAATAAGACAATATGGCCGCCAAATTGACCAAAAAGATGATATAATTCATATTACATACAAATATATGACTTTCAATTATGTATATTTATTCTTGGAGTCAGTAAGGCACACGTCTCACGTCATCAATTTCACATGGACTAATACATAGGTAGCAGTCAATCACTACATAGTGCACCAATTCAAATAAAAAGAGAATCATTAAAATCGGTTCATAATTGACTAAAACATCGATTAACATGCATGAAAAAAATACATACAACCGAACATAGTAACCTCCTCCTTTTTCGAAGTCGGGTAAAAAAAGTCCTCTGTCAGCTTATCTGTTCGCGATAAAGTCAAAAACTACCATTTTCATGCTGTTTTCACCAGTAGATAGAATGATAATTCATGGGGAAGGTTTAGGTATAATTTGTCAAAGTTTTCATTTTATTATCCGGGCGGGACAACGTCTTCCGAGCCCGCTAGTTATCTGCCCGTAAAAGCCCCGTGAAAGTCGGTCCAATCAATTAGGAGATAGTAGGATATTGCGGACAAAGTCTTGAGAAACAAAATAAAATAGTTACTTCTTATAAGGTGAGTTATCTTCCAGTGAAAGTCCCGTGAAAATCAGTTCAAGCATTACGGATATTCCACTGCGGCCGAAGGCGAATAAAAAACCTAAATTACTTTTTATAAGGTCTGTTATCTACCAGTAAATACCCCGTGAAAATCGGTCCAACCATTTTGGAAATAGCCATGCGGACGAAACCGCGGACAAATAAAATAGAATATGTCAACCGCTATAATTTCGGCTATCTGGCAGTAAAAAGTAAAATTCCCGTAAATATAGGTCCAGCCGTTTTGGAGATTACCCGCAACAAACAAACAAACAGAGAAATATACTAATATAAAAATATAGACAAAGTATAAAGAAATTTTTTTTTGTTCATTTGTAGCCTTAGCCATTCATCAAAAAGTTGTTATTTTAATTGTACATACATAAACTTTATTTTTATAATACGTAATAGAGAACAAATAAAAAATTAGAAATAAAAGTAGTATAAACTTTTTCCATAGGAAAACAAAATAAACTTCGAAAATGTTTGCGATAGAAACTTACCACGTTACCATGGCAACGTATATAATACTAACGCTAACGAAATCTTTATTTGAACAATTTTGTTTTATGATTATGAAGACTAAGAAAATAATAATGATGGATAAAATAATGTACGACATATTATATAGAAGATTTGGCGCTTATGCCTTTATTGTAACTTAGACATGGAATAAAATTGATTAAAGGATATATAAGAAATACCTATATTGACAACTTCAGAATTGGCAGTATGGATTAATTCCTTCGCCTGTCCTATTGAACGAATATTATTACTACTACTAACGAAATCTCTCAAAAGGAAAAAAGTGCCCGATTTTGAAACGTTCTTCATTGGTGCTCTGCTTCTATTGGTCTTAGCGTGATGATATATAGCCTGTAGCCTTCCTCGATAAATGAGTTATTTAAAACCGAAGGATTTTCTCAAATCGGACTGGTAGTTCCTGAGATTATTAATTACTTTTTTAAGGTCTGTTATCTACCAGTAAATACCCCGTGAAAATCGGCCCAAAGTAATGCGGACGAAGCCGCGGACAAATAAAGTAGAATATGTCAACCGCTATAATTTCGGTTATCTGGCAGTAAAAAGTAAAATTCCCGTTAAAATAGGTCCAGTCGTTTTGGAAATTACCCAGGACAAACAAACAAACAGACAAAATATAATAATATAAAAATATAGACAAAGTATAAAAAAAGTTTTTTTTGGTCATTTGTAGCCATATCCATTCATCAAAAAGTTGTTATTTTAATTGTACATACACAAACTTTATTTTTATAATACGTAATATAGAACAAATAAAAAATTGGAAATAAAAGTAGTATAAAATTTTGAATACGAAAACAAAATAAACTTTGAAAATGTTAGCGTTGATACTTACCACATAACTTCAGAATTGGCAGTATGGATTAATTCCTTCGCCTATGAACTATTTGAATAGGAAAAAAAAACTTTGAAAATGTTAGCTTTGATACTTACTACATAACTTCAGAATTGGCAGTATGGATTAATTCCTTCGCCTGTCCTATTGGACGAATATTATTACTACTACTTACTACGTTACCATGGCAACGTATATAATAATAACGTAATCGCTCAAAAGCAAAAAAAGTGCCCGATTTTGAAACATTCTTCATTGGTGCTCTGCTTCTATTGATCTTAGCGTGATGATATATAGCCTATAGCCTTCCTCGATAAATGAGCTATCTAAAACCGAAAGACTTTCTCAAATCGGACTGGTAGTTCCTGAGATCATAGCGTTCAACCAAACAAACAAACAAACAAACAAACAAACTCTTCAGCTTTATATATTAGTATAGATAAGAGATTTCCACGTATATAGTCCCTCATCACGATATCGCTGGAACCATTAGAGCTAAAGACTTGAAATTTAGTAGGAATATTCTTTTCACCGAGTAAAGGTCAGCTAAGAACGGATTTTACGAAATTCAACCCCCAAGAGGGGTTGCGGGGCGTTAATTAAAAAAAATCACATTTTAAAACTACAGCTCTTATAGGTATAAAACTTAGTCAGGATATTCTTTTTGGCATGTTTCAATTGACTAAAAACTAATTTTATGATATTCCACCCCAAGAGGGTTGTGAGAGGGCGTTAAAAATTAAAAAAAAAATGTGTGAGCGTGGTACATAGTAGATTAAAGTTCCAGGTATGTTGCTGATGATAAATACACGTTACATGTTACAGTAGATGGCGTAATATAAGATTGTAAGTAGGTGTGTAAATTAAAGAAATGCTTTTTCAAAAAGATTTGTAACTATGACACCATAGTTATTTAATACATTTTAAAAAACGCATGCGGAGCCGCGTGGGACAGCTAGTTAATAATATGTTTTCTAAACAATCCTTTTATTTTAATGAACAATCGTTACGTAGAATCCGGAAAATATAAACAAGGTTAACAGTATAACATTAATAATAACAAAATAAATTAATACGAACAACAATCAAACGAACATTGTTTACTTGGTGTGTCAGGGAAATATCTGTCTGTCCTCAGACATCACTACGATGTGTTTAAATCTACTCAACACCCACGGCAGGTTTAAGGATGCACGTGATCTCTGTTGCACACAATAACACAAGCTGATCGCATTTCCTGTGCAGGATCTTATCATGTGTTATGTAAGTGCGGCGAGCACGCGCAGACGCACGCCGGCGCCATGCTGACGTTAGCCTAAGGTCAAGGTGAGCACTATTATCCTTGTGACGTCATTAAATTGCGCAACTCGATGCACATCATGCAGCTATTTGCTTGCATATTACGAAATGGCAACTCACTGGCATCACTTTCTTTATAACGAGTTTAAATGGATGCAGTCAATTATATTATAATTAAAAAGGTGTAGATACGTCATAAGCGCTTCGACAGCGCCTTGTTAAGACTGGACTAGCTAGCTTATTTTTGACGGCTGCCCAGACAATCCACCTGTATCTAAGTAACATATAACTATTTCTTTTTCACCGCCGATATTGAGAATATGCTATCCTACTTCCACATTTTATCTACGACAGTTTGGCGTTACAATATTACTTTACGTATGTGTGCGTTATCGTGCCATTTATTTTGTCAAAATATCATGTAGATAACGTATTATAGTTTTTTAGTTATAATATGGATGCAGTATCCTGCGCTGTAGATGTAATAAGTTCTCGGACTCCTTTACACGCCACTTTAGACAATTCAGAATTCGTATAGTACGTCATCTCTTTAAAATGCGTCAAGAGCCAATTACTAAGGATTATAAAATATAAATATATACAATAAGTAGACAATATATAACATAATAAATTACATATGCATCCATGTGTAAACATTATACGTACATATTCGGACCTGGTGACCTGTAACGTCAATCACAGCTGTCATTCCCTTATTGTCATGTTCAGTTGATGTCTCTATTATGAATTAATTTATTCGTAGATATTTATAATTATTTTAACAGTTTAACAAATCAAGTACCTTGAAACATAGCTTCAAAGGTACAGGACTTCTGGATTTCGTTTTACTTCCATATTATTGATTTTTTTCATTATTCTTATAGTTTTTGTCCCATATAATTCACAATTCTATATGAGATTGCTACTTTACGGTTTAATAAATAGAACATTTGAAATGTTAGTTGGACAAAACTTTTATAAGATATACCTGAACCTGAACCTGAACCAGAATGAGATCAAAGAGGGTTGTTGATCATACTCTCCATGCCGATTGATAGCATCATATCAGTCTGATGCAGCTGTATATATTGTAATAAGAACATTAGCGGTTTTTTGGCGGGATCTTAGTATGTTTAGTGGCTTTTATATTTTATCCATAATCTTGTGTAAATAACACAATATATTTTGTAACATTAGTGGCATTTTACGTAATAAAGTTTGGTTATAATTTAAGTGTATGAAACTGACGTGAAGTAACAGTCCTTACATTGTTGCGTTTCGTTCGGTCAGTGAGAACGCCGGAGGCCCACCTCCCCTCCCTTTTCGTCTCTCCTCTCCCTTTCCCTCCCCTAACCCTTCCCCTCAAAGGGTGGCAATGCACTTGCGACTCCTCTGGTGTTATTAGTGTCCATGGTGACCCACCTGTTCGTTTGCCAACTATGACATAAAAAAAAAAAAAATAATACTCATGGTATGAATTCAGCATGAATTCTAAGATGTTACAAAAACTCCCTGGAAAACTCTAACAAGGCACCTTTTTGATAGAACATTAAAATTATGATAATGCACTTTTAATAGTCTACTCAATAATAGCAGTGATAATTTAGAAGGTTGGTTGCCAAAAACAAAAAGTTAAAAAAGAAGTACTTTAATAAGCAAGATAATAATTATTCATGAATAGTTAATTAAATTTGCAAAAATAAAAAGTGCTGCATAAGTTCTAATATTTACGTTATGTACTGATGTACTACTGTATATTGTAATGTATTGATTTTTTTTTATATCATAGATTTTTTTTTACATGGGGAGATCCCTAGCAGATTCCCATCCCGTCGGGCAGCTGAAGATGGGTTATATACGATTCGCACGGACTAAGACCCCACTGTGCCTTCATACACCTTTTAGACGGGAGAGCAGGGACTGCCGACTGGCACTACGGGTCACCTGATGTTAAGTATAATAACTGGTCCTCTCTCCCGATCCAGATGGTTCGGGGGGAAATCGTCCGGTGCGGAGCCCCTCTCGATGGGTTCGCTCGCTGCAGTTAGCTGCCTGAAGGTCATTGGGGTGGCCTTTTGAGCCGTGAGTTTTCACTGAGTTGGGTTGTCTGTGTCAGGCTGTGGTCAGCTTATTTGCTGACTGCCAACGGTTAGTAGTTCTCTGGCGTATGGTCTTCCTTCGGGTGGTCGAGCGTGCATAGACACTAGCAACACCAGGGGTGTGGTAAGCACGTTGCCAGCCTGTTTTAGTGGAAAGGGAAAGGAGGGGAAGGAGGGGATGTGGGCTTCCGGCGCTCTCATTGACCGAACGAAAGGCAACAATGGAAGCACTATTACTCCACGTCGGTTTTCTGTGAGATGGTGGTACTAATCCGGGCGAGCCGACTCATTCGTGCTGGAACCAGTAATAATATCAGCGTGGCTGGACCACCTACAGAAATTGTCTCCGGATATTGTTATTGTTAATTTAATTAAATACGAATAAGAGTTTAACATTAGGTATTTTATATTAGAGCGGTTGTAACCAGTACTAAAGTACAAAACAGAGTGGAAGAAAACGTGTGAAATCATGTTTTACACTTTTATTATAATAATCGATGTATACGAACGGAAACCCTGAATCGGGCCGATACAAGTATCTCCGTAATGATATATATATACGCCATTGACCCCATTGTGAACATTGTACATAAACAATGGCGTTAGGAGTTTCTTATCTGACTGTATCTCATCGAGAACTCTTGTAAGGGCATGTCGGCCGATTTAAATCACGAGATCGATACAATCTGTTTTAAATATATAAATGCTTTTTCAAATTTGTGACACCACAAGACGGAAAGATTTTTCATCTTTATTCAAACAATAGTATGGACCGTATATAGTATGCGGTTGCATTATACGATAGATTTACGTATACCGATCAAATTTAGCCGGCATTAGCAGAATTTGAATCCGTGGCCTCTTTAGGTTTGATGATCTTGACCTTGACCGCTAGACGACGGAGATGGCATTTATAAGTAATTTATGAACATTGTAAAAAATATATTATTTAAATAATTTTGTTGAACTTTTTATGCTTAATAAACATTTACGTTCCTTTTGTTAGCCATTCAAAATCTTTTTTCTCATTTATACCAAATTTATTACTTTTTCATTTGTATTTATTATCAACTTGATACCGTTTCACGATTAAGCATCGGTGTCAATCGCAATGATACTATCAAGTTATCCTTAGACCAGGAAAAGTATATGAAACACTTTTCATTCTAAATATATTGAAAAACAGCCAGACGAAGTCGCGGAAAATAGCTAACTAACTAATATTATAAATGATTTAACTGCTTAACCGTTTCTCATGAATGTTTGCATATTGGTTGTAGATTGTGTTGGTTGATAAAAAAAGTAAAGAACACAGGGCTTCTATTAACCAGAAAAAAAGTACTTTGGCAAGCGATAGGTTAAAAATTACGTTAACGCGAGTGAAACCGTGGGCAAAAGCTAGTTATCTATTGATCTTAAGATCAACTTTGATCTTAAGTAATTTATTTAACGCCGTAAATTAGGTATGCTTCTCGCTAAGTATGATAGTATCTTGTTTCTTTGTCTGTATTTATACGATTTATATTGTAAATGGTAAATCGTTACATTTATTTCATTTTTATTTATTATTATTTATCACTAGATACATAACATTAAAAAAAGCAGGGTGTGTCGTAAAGATGTACGATAGAAGTGAAACTTTTGTAATACAGGGAAACATTTTAATTAATAAAATAAATACAAGAAAAACCAAACGCCATGCCATCGAATAAGGGGTGTAAGGGGTGTCGAATAAGGGGGTGTAATGGGTGTCGAATAATAAAGACTTCAGACACTCAAGCCAACCTGATCTGCACGTGGTGCATCCTACTGTATAACGAACGATGCAATGGCGAAAGCGGGGGGGTAGGGTTTTACAGCTTGACTGGGTCGCCACCACCATGTATATCGCGAAAAAGCCCGTCATAGTGATTCGCTTCTGCGGGTCGCGTTTCGGGATCAGCCTGTGCATATCCAGCTTTTTGCAGGCCGGCATGACAGTGGCGACCAGCGATGGATAGTATGTTACTCGGTGGTCGACATTGTTTTTGGATTGTACTGTGCTTACCATCAGGCATAGTGCAGTCATTTTGCCGTGCTACAATAGAAAAAAAAAAAACCTATACCGTAACCGACGTTGCTTGAGTTTAGTGATCGGACGAGAAACAGTGTTTACAACACTCTACCCGACACAGTGTTTATACCCACCACTTTTCGTCACATAAAAAGGCTACCGATCAAAATTTCAAAGCTCTCCCATAAATCTCGCTTTAAGATATATAATTTATTTACAAAATGCGATGCGTTCCTATTATTTGCACAAATCTAAACGTTTCAAAGTGCGATAAATATTATCACACCCGGTGATGTAATAAAGTCTTATTGCAAATGCATCGTTTTCCTTATATGCGCTTCAATGCCGAGGTCGAGTTGTGTTGCTAACTAACTCTTTATAATCGACCTTATAAATTGTGTACACTCAATGAAATAGGAAACCTTTATTTACTTATATAATTTTACATTATTATGTCGCACAGGAAAACCATGAAGATACACAAATGTCTGTCGAGTGACGTACATTCGGCTTCTATAATTTCCCTAAGCTTTTGGCGATTAAAAACATCATAGAAATGTTGTAGGTGTTAGAGCCATGCTGAAGCTATTACTGGCTTCTGCATGAATGGGTCGGCTCGCCCGGGGTAGTACCACCCTCTCATAGAACACCGACGTGAAGTAACAGTGCTTACATTTTGTTCAGTCAGTGAGAGCGCCGGGGCTCACCTCCCCTCTCCTCTCACCCCTCCCTCCCTTTCCCCCAAACACAAGCTGGCAATGCACTTGCGACTTTCCTTGTGTTGCAAGTGCCTATGGACGGCGGTGATCACTTACCATCAGGTGACCCACGTGTTTGTTTGTCTCCTATGATATAAAAAAAAACCATAGCATGATGGTAGTGCATTTTCTAATAAAGCCTGTCTAGTTAACAATAACCTAAAATTGAAGATCTGGTGCTAAGTAAGTGCTACACGTATTCCGGCGGTTCCACTTGATAGCTATTTCTTCTAGGCTTGTTGCCATCTTGGGTCACACCATCATTTAAAATAGGGTAAGATTGTGATGAAACTCTTAAACTATAAACAACATATATAGATATAGTACATCTATGAGTGATAAAGTATGTGCATAAATAGATATGATGAAAAATATATTAACATTTCCGATATTAATCATTGATAATTTACCGATGAACAGACAGAGTAATAATAATATTATTACTCATCTTTTAATATTAATTGAAAGTCAGTTCTCTTCTAGAGATAGTGTGATACTACTTAGCAATATTAACTACATGTTTACTAGTGTGATTAAAGTAAATAATATATTCTTTAATTGGCAGCATGACATTTCACGTGAAGCGAACAACGAAAAAAACGAACCTGATGTTCTGAAATTCGTTCAGTTGATATGAATGTAATTTTTTTTTCTACAACGCCTATGCGTCAGTTATGCGTTTCAAAAATATGGTGGGATTTAAAATTCGGCTTATTTAGAAATAGTTTTTCAAATTGAACAAAATTAAATCATAATTTTAGTGATTTATACACAAAACTTATTGCTCCTTTTACAATGCAATGAAACTTAAAAAAAAAATACAAGATCGGAAGTACATATTTCCAAACATTTTTTTTGTAACTGGTACGATTGTTTTTTAATTCCTTTTTTATTTCAAAATACAGATTAAAGTACACAATAAGTTTTAAGATGGGATTTGCATTACTTAAGTAGATATATCGATTAATGTACATGTCGCACTGAGCCGCCTTCTGGTGGTTACTTTGCTTGGTTGAGTTGCCAGATATTGCGTTAAAATTTAGCGATATTAACGCGTAATATCATATATATTAATACGTGAAGCCTAAACTTTGTATCCCTTTTTAACGGAATTGGGCGAACGGACGAACGTGAAATTTGGCATAGTTAAAGTTTATATGGAGGAGAAGTGCAGAAACCTATTTATTTTATATAAAATGCATTAGAAGTATATTATCCGATACGAAATATATATAAGAGTTGTTGAGGTATGTATGCTTGGTACACATATATGTTTCAACAACTCATATATGTATGAATAGTTAGCTTAGCTTAGGTTAGCTTACATAGGTCGCGAATTGCATGTATCAGGCAACAGCCAAAGCCGAGGTGTGCCGCGCACCCTTGAGCTAGTTGTCAAAATAAAATCGGCTGAGTGCCTTAGGCGCTCGCCTTAGTAGTCCGGTGAAGCGGTTAAGACCTTGCTTGGTCAATAGCGTAGTCAGTTCGAAAAAAAAAAGCATTAGAAGTACATTAAATTAATTAAAATATGCATTACTCACACTAATGCTTCAATTTTACACAACATATACACACATGTAAATAAAAAAGACATTTTGACATCTGTCAATAACGCACTTCAAAAAAGGTTGCGAAGGAGGTTGCTATGCTCGACTGTATGTATTATCTTACTCTTACGTTCCAATTACCCTTTTTCATTCTACATTCAACAATGATCTTAAACCTAATAAAATTCAAACTTAAAAAAATCAATGAACTATGGTCGATTGTCGACCACTGGGCGCCCACTAGTACTGTTTAATCGTAATATGTAAGCCCTAACAATGATTTAGGGTGAGTATTATTGGAATAAATAAAATATAAATAATTATACATCTGAATATAAATATTTATAGAAATTAGTAATAAATAACAATTGTGTGATAGCGAAAGTAAGTAAGCACCATTTCTTAGTTGCGCGAAGAATCAATTGTATATCAAACGCAATCAAAGTTATATACTAGAATGAGATGTATGACGCTAAACTGTTTCGTATTTTCCGTTATTATTTTAGTTTTTGTTCTAACTTCTCAGTGATTTATATACATTTTATGATAGTTATAGATGGGCATTTATATATAGATGATCGTCTTTCATTGTTGCAAAGTTTTCGTTTACTTTTTATAAATCTGTCTCTTAATAACGTATTTTTGCAATAACAAAGAAATAGCAAAAAAATTCAAATATAGACTTTGAAATGGTAAGTTCAGATTTTACACATCCATAATCTATTCTTAGCAAAATGTTGAACGCTAAATTGTATTTAGTTTACATATATACATAGTTTATAGTCGTAGTTACATTTAGAATACCATTTTCAGTTCGTTTTTGGCCCGTAAGTGACTCCGCGTTTTCTTTTCGATCTCACAAAACTTATAATCTATGACTTATATAGCATTATTTTTTAAACCTTATTAAAATAAATGATTTAGGTTTCTACGTTACTGTAATTTCTACACAAACAACAATAGACCCGTATCTGTATACGTAATAGATACCAAAAATCTAGTCACGAGTATGTTTATGAACAATAGTGCACATTAACAGAACAAAGAACTATTTTCGAGAATATTCAGAGATAATAAATTTAACTATATTACGGCTAGAATATAGTCTCACTTTGTTATTTCAAAACTGACATTTAGCGTGTTTTGCGATCACTTTGCGAAATACTTCATCAAAAAAAATTTTTCCAAAAAAAAAATAAACCGCCTTCGATGTGAAACACAAGTAAGGCACTAAAAAGCGAAAAATAACTGAATTATTAAATTAACCAAATTAAATAAAAAATATTAATAATCGCGCTACCGAATAATATATTTGAAGTCGATGCCAACCTAAATTTCAAATTTGTTGCAGGTAGTAAAATATATATAAAGTATACATACTATACAGATATACATCATGGGACACGAGAGTGGACCAACATTTTGTATGTAGATGATATGAATTTAGGTTGGCATCGACTTCAAATATATTATTCGGTAGCGCGATTATCAATATTTTTTATTTAATTTGGTTAATTTAATAATTCAGTTATTTTTCGCTTTTTAGTGCCTTATTTGTGTTTCACATCGAAGGCGGTTTATTTTTTTTTGGAAAAATTTTTTATTTCTCCATTTTTAGTGTCCATAAATATACACTCATCAAAAAAGTCTAAGCAACATGTACTAATTTAAATTTTAGGATGGTTCTTCACATTATAACGTTGTATTTTATTTTTAAAATAATATCTTTAGGGTTCTATGATGTAAAAATAACAGCTGTTGTCTTTATAAGTTCTTTTAATAACAGAAATGAACAATATTAGAATATACTGTAGAAACTAAGATACATAAGAAACTAAACTTTTTTCTTACAAAATGAAATTTCTAAAGAAAATGTATTTATTGTGAAAGAATAGAACAATTTAATACAAAGTATGGTCTCCTCTGCTATTCAGAACTTGTCGGCAACGATTATTCATTGAATTAATGAGACTGTTTATGTCATCTTGCGGTATTCGCTCCCAATGGAATTGTAGCAAATCCTTCAGCTGTTGGGTTGTTGTCGCTCCGTCCAAGTCCTTCAAAACACGTCTCTGGAGCATGTCCCATGCGTGCTCGATGGGGTTGAGATCTGGCGATTGTGCAGGCCAGGGCAATACCCGGATGTTCTCCGTTGCAAAGTATTCACTGGTTCGCCGAGCTGTATGTGAACGCGCATTGTCATGCATTAACCTAAAATCGGAGCCAAAGGTTTGTGCAAATGGGTAGACATAAGGTCTGAGAATATCCTCAATGTAATTTTCAGCATTCATGTTTCCATTTACAAAAACGAGCTCAGTTCGCCTGTTCTTCATAATACCCGCCCATAACATAACTGTTGAGCCGCTGTATGGATGAACTTCCTGAACGCACCTGAGCCTTTCAGTATTTCCGGGCCGACGATACACTCGCACCCTTCTTGTATCAGGCTTAAACCCGAATCGCGACTCATCGGAAAACATAATTTTATCCCATTGTTCCTGGGTCCATGTTATGCGTTCTCTACACCATTCATATCGACGAGCGCGATTCCCGTGACGTATCGGTGGGCACCTGATTGGGCGTCGAGCTCGTAGGCCGTACTCATGCAGTCGATTTCGCACAGTTTGAGGACTTACATCAACACCACTTGAAATTTGTAGCCTCAAACTTATCTCTCGAGCGGTTAACATCGGCTGGCGTCTTGCAGTCAGTTGTATGTACCGGTCTTGCCGAGTGGTTGTACTCCTTTTACGGCCTGGATGCTGTTCAGCGGGTTCTCCTGTATTATTGTAGCGCTGCCAAAGACGACAAATAACACTTCTATGAATGCCAAAATGTAGAGATACCTGAGATTGATTACTTCCCGCTTGCAACATCCCTACAGCTCTTTGCATTTCATCTGCCATCAAATGACGTCGCTTCATGACGTAAAGAATATCTAACAATTCAATTTTGTCGCTAACTTTATTTAAATGGTTGGTAAAATTATAAAATCAAGACTAAACGTAGCAATTAAAACGCACTTAAATTCAAACAAATTCGCAGTCATTTGAATTTTATGAAAAAACAAAACATAATCATTTTTTTTTTTAGAACCAGCCAGTATGTCATCAATAACAAAAAAGTTTACTTATCTACGCACTTTGTTTGAGTAAATACTTAGAAACCTTTTAGAAAACTTTTTTGATGTGTGTATCTGGTTTCTAATGGGTATAATAAATCGGTTCCAATTTCACGAAAATACATAAATATGAAGTGGATGAAAATCAAATAAACAAATTTTCACCCCCTTAGGGGTTGAATATTTTCTTCAAATTTATATGGGACCACCTCTGAATATAATCGATTCAAATAAAAAAAGAATCATTAAAATCGGTTAATAATTGACGGAGATATCGATTAACATACATAAAAAAAAATACACACAATCGAACGTAGTAACCTCCTCCTTTTTCGAAGTCGGTTAAAAACCGATACAGTTTCACGTCAACTCTTCTGAATGAGTTATATTATCCGAACTTATTCACGTCACGGCAAATGGCATGACGCTGTATGTCGTCATACACCCACTCTAGATTCCTTTGTGTGCGCGCGTATACTATACACTTCTTTGCTTTTCTGTGTGAGATGCGTACTATTTTTATCCGATAGTATACTTGATGTGTTTTTAATTATAAATTCTAATATTAGTTTAAATATCTCTCATCTGCCGGGCATTTCGTGACAGCCAACGGGTTTTTCGATGTTTTAATTTTAATATTACGCTCAGACATGACGTTTACGAAGTACCTGCCTGTATGATAACACTAGCCTCTGGCCGCGACTTCGTTCATGTGGAATAGTTACTTTGGGCTAACGCTAAAACGCTGCGGAAGCTCTCAAGAGGAAAAAAACCCCGATTTTGAAACATTCTTCATTGGTGCTCAGCTCCTATTGGTCTAAATCGGACCCGTAGTTTCTGAAATTACCTCCTACAACGTCACTCACAAACTTTACCTCTTTATAAGATCATATTAGTATTAGTATAGATTATAAAAAATAATGAAAAGATACTTTGGATACAGGTAAAATATACAGGTCCCGTAGACCCAGTCGCAAGCATCAGTCTGTTTAATAGTGGTAAATATATTGTTACGTTGAACAGTTAAATTTATTATGTCTCTGAATATTCTCGGAAATAGTTCTTTGTTCTGTTAATGTTTCTTATAATTGAGAGCCAACGATTTCTGATATCTAGAATAGGGATTAATAATAAATTATTAATAAATGAATCATCAATGGAACAATATAAATATATGTCAGTTCTTATATTATATATAACAAGATTTCCAGAATTTTACGTGATATTATTGTGCACTGTTTTTAATAAATAATAATAATATCGCTTATATTAATGTAAAGATACTTAATACTTTACAATGAAATAGTTGGAACTCGCGCTTATTTTCTAGAAAATGTTTACCTTATTTAACGGTAACGACATGTTTTATCTATATTATTCTGTTCTTTGTGGCTCTTATTACTTTTTTTGCAGTAATTTTGTCATTACTACCCTTGACCTTGACACTTATAACGTATGTACTGATTCTACATGACCTCTGCAAATATATTTTTTTAAATCTGACTAACGCTATGGGCCTGACGGGCCATCAAAGCTTCACTGGACCTAGTCAAATTCAATGTTTATAGCTTGCTTATATATAAAAGCTCGGATATTTAGCCATGGTAATATGATACCTGTTGCTCTGAAAAATCTGTAAGTCTGGTCAAAATGTATTCATCCGTTTTGGAGATTATCCCTCACAAACAGCAGTCACTTGAATGTTAATACTATGTATAGATTCATTGTACATATTAGCTAAGGTTGAAAATGTTCTGAGTTTATAATTAAATTAATCATAAACTTTCATAATATAAATATTATACAACAATTTAAATAGAAACGGAGTGTATCGTAAAGACACGATAGAAGTGAAACTTTTGTGTTGCAGGCAAGCAGTTTAATTACTTATCAATTACTTTTGAACAGCATAGATTGGGTTCAGTGATCGTCACGCCGCCTGAATGCAGTACATGCCACCACGGACAGCGAGAAAGAAAGAAAGCGAGACTCCACACTACCTGACAAAGTGTGTAACCACCCCACCACTTTTTATCACAAGAGAAGAAAATAAAGAAAGAATTTGAAATCCCTCCCTTAAGCAATAATATTATAACTAAAAACCTGTAGATACGACATAAACGCTTCGACAGCGCCTTGTTGTTTTTTTTTTCGAACTAACTACGCAATTACCTAGCAAGGTCTTAACAGCTTCACCGGACTACTACGCGCCTTGTTAAAACTTGGCTAACTAGCTTATTTTGTGACGGCTATCCCGTCAATCCGCCCGTATCTAAGTAACATATAATCATTATTTTGTTCACCACTGATATTGAAAATATGACAGCTTACTTTCACATTTTATCTAAGACAGTGTGGAGTTACAATGTTACTTTACGTATGTGTGCGTTATCGTGCAATTTGTTTTGTCAAAATATCATGTAGGTAACGTATCTACAGCTTTTTAGTTACAATATTATCGCCCTTAAGAAGCTTAACTCCAGAACTTATAGTTATAATAAGAAGTAGCAGGGTTTTAGATGGAAGTGATTTAATCAATTATATAAAATAGTGCAATCGTTCTGTAACGATTTCTGTGCTTAAGGTCACTGTCATTACCTAATTTTGCACGGTTCCGTAATACAGATTTAATTTAAGATCGATTCCTCTTAGGGTTGCCATAACGCATAACTTTTATGGAATTAGTAAGTAAAAATAATTTTTTCACGCAATATTCATAACCTAAAAATGTTTTTTTCAATTCATCCACGACGTTTTATCATTAAGACCGTGTTGTACGATGTTTACGTAAAATTTTGTAGTCCATATAAGTACAAATAAATAATGTTAACTGATAGAAGGGTCAAGTACAAACTATAATCCCTGATCTAAGATCCCGGCATTATAATGATGAAAAACAAAATAGTAACATAAATAATAATAATATAGGAACATATCATGATAAAGTGTATTTGTTGCGAAGCTCATCTAGACAGATAGCTCTTTAACTATATTGATATCTTTAAAAAAAAATAGGAGAAAAAATTCTTTTTCGACAGTGTTTTACAGCGAATATATTTTCCATAATCTATGAGATATTTGTTATTATTGGAGTTATTTGATCAGCGGATTATCGGTTCGATGTCTGCAGGCTCGAATCCCGAGATGTACTAACTATTTTTTTGGAATACGCGTATATTTACCAATTTAAATTAGTAACGCTGTCGGCTGACGATGAACGAATTTATTATCAGAAATCTAGATCTAGACCTGATCAAGAAACAAGTCATAATAATATATTGCAGGCAATATGAGAAACATAAACCTTGACTTAAACAAATGACACATACAACTCAGTAGTAGTAGTATTCGTCCAATAGGACAGCCGAAGGAATTAATCCATACTGCCAATTCTGAAGTTGTCGATATATGTAGTTCGTATACTTCGTACTTCGCTTATGCACAATAAACAAACTATATTACATAAAACACCGCCAATTTTACACAATATAGAGTCAAGTAACACAAGATTGTGAATAAAATATAAAATCCACTACGTGATAGACCAAAATCCCGCCAAATATCACATACAACTCATAAAATGACAGCCGTATCTCAACTTTCTCTGGTCTTCTAAATAAAATGTCTTACGCGCTGCCGATTGTGAAACGTTGATACTATTGTAGCGGCACGCTATGAAACCCTTTTTGTATTTATAATCTTAGGGAACAACATTAATTTATTACACTGATTTTAAATTATACATATGTATAATTATATACTATGTTTTTATATGACTACTACTATATCTAACTATATATGTTCCCACGAACAAATATTTTCAAGTTTTTACTAACAAATAAAAACGGCGCTGTTTGCCGCAATATTTCATGGATTATAATTATTAGTGTACTTATTTATAAGACTACTCGGCATTAATATTTTTCAAAATTCGATATTATATATTCATAACCAATAGTTATGTATATACAATAGTTCTCTCTGGCAAACTCTCGTCAATGGTTAATGCACAACAAAGCTGCATTTCCTTATATTTCTTTTGAAATTAAATCGAGATTTCACATCACTATCGTAATGTGTCAAAACGGCCTTCACAACGTGCTGTTATTATAATATCATATAAATAATAATTTCGTTACTCGACGAGTTCAAAGTCAAAGTTAAAAATCAAAGTACTAGTTAAATAAATAATTAGTCGACCCGTGCCCACTTCGTTGGGCGGTAATACGTACGCGTGGAATGGTTATTTTGCGCTACAATGCAGCGGAAGCTCTGAGAAGGAAAAAATACCCCGATTTTGCAACATTCTTCATTGCTGCTCCGCTCCTACGGATCTTAGCGTGATGATAAATGAGCTATATAACACTGAAAGAATTTTTCAAATCGGACCAGTAGTTCCTGAGATTACCCCTTAAAACGTCACAAACTCACAAACTTTACCTCTTTATAATATTAAGTATAGATATACGAAAATTCAAATAGTATGTAATAATAGTAACTTAAATCTATGATCTAATTATATTCATCATGTTAAGACAGGCTACCATAAATAGTGAAATATGTATATTTTACAGAAGTAATAATAAATGTGATAACGAACCGTTGTATGTTGCAGAAAACCCAAGTCCTTGATCCTAATAGTTTGTCATACACAAATATAGTAGTGTCCATTTGCACTGTTTACGTGTGTTACAATACAATTTTGAAATTAACAGCACGTGTACAAATAAATATTCGAATATCTTTACTACAATCTAATTCTTGGCATGCGTTTGAGTGGAATTAACTAAAAATTGACTTTAGATTGACAACATTTTTTCAAAATATTATTCACTAGATTTTACCCGCCACTTCGCTCGCGTTAATCTAGATTTGACATATCCCTCAGGACCAAAGGGTACTTTTTTCGGGATTAGATGTACCCTACGGCCTTTGATGTAGCCCTGACAACGTCTATGCAAAACTTCACGATGATTGATGGAGTAATTGAGACGTAAAAGCGTAATAAAAAAACTCACATCCGCATCTATAATATTAGATTGACTCCAGAAGTGCTATAGCCAATTATATGTTCGATTCTTTGAATAGTTCTACTTTAATGAAAAATTATCTTATCTAAATCTGAATTATCTCGTGGTCTCGCATGTGTTACTTTCACAAAATGGTCCATCAATAGAATTTCATAAAACGAAGACGATAAATGATAAAATTCCCGAGTTCTTAATTTAGGTATAAATGGCAGTTAAAAGTAAAATAGAAAAGTGAGGTATTCAGTCGAATTATGTCTATTTCTAAACTTTATCAGCAGTTTTATTAAGATTTCAAAGTGATAATAAATTATCAAGGCCATTATGAATGATGAAGTTGAACAAATTCTATATGATTGTTCATCCCTATTGACCTTGATGCTCGCAACTACACGTGATAAATTTAAGGGCGGGTTACAAATTATTTTACTAAACAAATATTAAAACAAAATATATTTAAGCAAACGTAATCATGAAAGTATATTTAATCTTGTAAAATTACCTAATTAATTGACTTATTCTTCTTTTTTTTTAATGTTTGTTTCATTTTTGTTAATAACAAAATCATTTGTTACTATCTATACATATACTAAAAATGTAAAAAGAACGTGTCTGTACTTTTTCGATTTTCGTAAAAAAAAAATTGTTGCAGATGTCTAGGAATAAGTAATAAAATACATTTCAATCATATTTATAAATGTTTGTCTGTCTGTCTGTTTGTATGAACACGCATCACTGCTAAAGTAATGGGTTTACAATAAAGCATATCTTCGAGAATAACATAGTCTTTATTTCATTAAAAACGATCTACTCTGTCAACAGTTATTGTAATTTTAATGATAACGCGTCGCAAGTACGAGACAAAAGTAGATAAGTCATTTACTTAATACATTCACATGACTTTATTAATTACTGTTTTTTACATAAGGTTCCACATAAATTGGGTTTAGTTTGAAGAGAACCTTACCAAAAAGTCTATTTAAACTACCTTTCCATTTTTGTCAGTAACTTTTTTTTCTTCTTTCTTTTTTCTTCATCAGTAATCGTCACGATGTGGTTTTCATTATCTAAAATAATTTACCAAAATCATATAGCCTCACATTATTATAATAATCTATTTTTTAAAGTGTGTAGACTAATGAAATACATACAATTAATACGTTGTTTATTGTAAATCACTACTAAATCCTTGAACTTAAACCTTGAAAGGTCACATGTCATGTCATTCGTGTCCTGTGAATAGCGTCTCCCTTCTGACCTTCTAACAAGATAAAATTACATGGCCTTGGAAGGGATAACCAGTTTTATTGTATGATGTGTATTCAGCATTATGTAATCGTTCCTTTATGTTTGGTTTATTATAAAACCCATTCAGAATGAATTGAAATGAATTATATAAATGGTTATGTAAGTAGAACTATTATGAACGAACCGGTGAGTTATATTGAAGGGTACATTTTTCTCGTATAATTTTTAATCGCTGATAAACTCGTCGGAGCTCTTTATGCATTTGCGCGCTTTCTTTTGTTACAATCACATGGATGAATACAGTGAATAGGTTACGTAATATATGCATTTATATACAAATATTAAGGGACTATTTTAGTGAATACAGGATGAATAAAAAAAATGAAGCCTATAATTATATTCGTAGCAATTAATTTCTATCTATATATATCTAGCAAATCTAAAATATCAAATAAACTCACAATTATATTAACATTTTGGTGTATTTCTTTCAAGATAGCTGTGTTTCTATTTATATATCAGATATCAGTTCATATCTTATTGAATTTAAAAAAAGAAAAAAACTCTATCTACATATTAGTATGTCATATTTCTTTTAGGGTAATCACAAAATGAACCAATAGTTATCGTTTTAATTAATTATTATTTCATTCAATTTATTCTCGTTGTATCTCAACTTTACCTTTATGAAATTCTTTAGCTATCATATTTATTTCTCAGGAAAACTTTTAAACATTTTGTAATTTATTCGCTTTCTAGTGTGCCTAGTATGCAAGATACTTGTAACTTTAAACATTACTTGGAACTGGATATGCTATTTAATATAAAATCGCTTGGGTGTCTGTCTGTTTGTTTACCTATTCAGTACAAATTGTGTAATATGTTTTAAGCTGACTTTTGCATGGTGGCAGGACTTATATTAAGCCCGCTTGACTAGATACCACTTTCAAGTTAAAAGGCTGTCTATAATTATTATATAATAGTATAGAATCCATAATTATTTGAAAGTGTAATTTGTTTGGGCTCTTTGTCTTGGCTAAGTTTGCTTTATTTTATATTTTAATAAAGATTGGTGCTGAGTATAGAGCTAGAAATGGACAGGGATTTTCCATAGGATTTCTTGACTTAAAATTGTACCTACAAATAAGTTACGCTGTAACACATCTTACTTTGCGATGTAATAAAATCTACAGTCTACCTTAGAATAAATTGTAATAGCAAAACTTCGATTATAACAACGTAGTTGCCATATTCACTTTTTTGGTCTATTATCCAGTTAAGGAATAGACAATCAAAAATAAAGAGACCGTTTTAGATTGAGCCTCTTCAATTGGCTGCCCAATATAATAATTTGCGTTCTAACAATGTTCCCATTCTCTCTTCAACACTGTTGTTGTACTATATACATAGGAAGTAAGGTCTTGTAACAGATAATTGAATTTATTAGCAAGAATAGAAGCGTCCGCTTAACGAACATCATAATTGTTTCAACAAAAATAAATAGTCCTGTACCAGAATATATTTTACCTGCTATGTATGATACCTTGAATCGCAAAAAAAAACAGAGAATTAATATTTGTATTTATTATTAAAAGTATATACGATGAACAAAGTAATTAATCAGAACTGTTAAACATATATGAAAACAACGAAACACTTAGTTATTTTTGGTTTTTGTGAAAAATATCGTATTGTTAATATAGGATTATACAAGGGACATACACTTAAATTAATTTGTTAAAAAGTTACATTATATAAATTAAAATAAGCGATAATTCCTTACTGCCTACTACTAATGACATAAAGGCTTGGTAATTTGCATCAAATAATTGAAATGGATCACTGAAGGGTGGAGTCAACGAGACTTTTAATAGATCTGTTTGAAAAAGGGACGCTTTTTATTGTAGCACGGCAAATTGACTGCATCTAAGAACAGCGGTGGCCTACGCGATATCGAAGATCCATAGTCGCTCATCGTTGTCATGTGTTATTTACACTGCCTAATTGGACGCAAAACTAAAAAAATGTCGCTGTGAGAAGTTAATTACTAGGTAATCAAATCCAGACTACTCTATTCAGTTTATGTCCTAGCCCACTTAAGGTGATTATGAACGTCAAAACTATCATCCGTTCAGAAAACGACCCAGTCATCGAGAAGATCCGCCAAGAAACTCCACCGGGTTTACCTTTTCAACATACATACATTTAAAATACATTAAGTTTTCAACAGTCGGATACATATTCTTGGTTATTAGATATACGTTGGATATTGCCACTATGACGTACATTATTAAAATCTGATGCTTTCTCAATGGGATTAACAATTTTCATTCATCAAAAAATGTAGCGAAACCCGAACTATGTTACAATAATAATTTATTCATATTTGATCTCGAGTTCACGTCGTACGATACATTATCAACGAAAAATGCTTTCGATATCGTTTTGTTTATAGGACCTTTATAATAAATCAGGTCATTGAAAGAGAAAGAAATAATCAACCGATAGTACCGAGTTATATAATGCGCACATCTGCATCATGTTTTTGTATTTTCCATACATTATACCTACACTCTGGTAATTAATGAATAACACGGACTTTTATCGAGGGTCAATGACCGTGAAGGTCACACGATTATCACATACATCAGGGATTTACGTAATAACACTTGTTATGGACAACAATATAATTATTGAACTTTAAGCGGAAATAGCGTTCCCGGTTGAATGGACTCGGAAGAACATTTGTCGAAAACCACCTACGTATTCGTGACGCACGTGTTTACTTTAATATAGCATAGGTAGACACTTTACATTCCCAGAAGGTTAGGTTTTGTAATATTACACCAGCTTAGGAATTCTATATACGTATATGATTCGATATACGTATATTAAATTATACTATACTTTTTTGATTTTCATATTTCGAATTTTATTAGATACTCCTTTCGCGTGGAACCTCATGTAAAAACAGTCATTAATAAAGTCATCTGTATTATCTGTTAAGTCCATTTACTTATCTACATTTCTCTGGTAGTAACGCCGCGTCGTCATTCAAATTACAATAACTTTTGATAGATTGGACCGATTTTAATGAAACAAAGACTAAGTTACTCTCGAGGATATGCTTTATGATTTGTTGATCTTCTATCTTGGTGTCGTTTTATTGTGAATTCAGTATTTTGGCAGTGATGCGTGTTTATACAAGTAGACAGGCAGACATTTTCAAAAATGATTGTAATATATTTTATTACTTATTTTTAGAAATCTACTTTTTTTTTTCACAAACATCTAAATAATACAATAGTTAGATTTACATTATTATTATATATATAGATAAGAAGGGGAAGATGTTGAGTAACGTCTGACATTAATTGTTTTAAGAATTTCTGTCTCAGTGATAGTTGATGAATATTTGTAACGAGATTGCTGTTTTTTTATCAAAGTAAAAAAATCTGAAACAAAAGTGTTGATAGAAAAAGAATTTTCTCTTGATGAAAGGTACCATGTAAGGTATCTAATGTAATGTAATGGTACATGTCCCGATTCTATACCCCTGACAATGTTTATACAAAGTTTCATAATGATCGATTGATTAGATGAGGCGCGAAAACATAACAAAACAAACAAACTCATATTCGCATTTATAATATTAGTTAGGATTTTATCTTCAATGAATGATGTAATGGATGTACATACTGTATTAGACATGAACTTACAACTCTATCACCCGTAGTTTCATCTCTTTCATCACAAAGTTTATACCAATAAATCATTTTATTGGTACCTTATAGCGAATAACATTAGTGATAATTTTATATGAAGTGGAAAATATGGATTTACACGAACTAGGGATTCCCACGGCACTAATATTGAGCCGGTATTATGTATTGCTGTAGTGAGGCATATTCGTTATCTTCTGATTTATATTGCAAATAAATATAGTTTCATATAATCAGAGTAATATAAAAATATCAACGAAGAAAAACTGTAAACCTGAAAAACAAGTCGAGGCAGTGATAAGGACTGCCGATAGAAGTGAAAACTCAAAACAATGGAATAGTGAGTTCTCTTTTGAATTAATTATATTGTGAATTATTTAAATTCCATAATTTGTATTTTTTTTTTAATATTATAGGAGGCAAACGAACAGACGGGTCACCTGATGGTAAGTGATCACCGCCGTCGATAGACACCAGCAACACCAGGGGAGTCACAAGTGCGTTGCCGGCCTTTTGTAGAAGTATACGCTCGTTTCTGAAAAGTTTGCATTTCATAATTGTTTGGAAATACCGCCGCTGGGAGTTGATTCCACAAGGTCAAAGTACGAGGCAGAAACGATCTTGAAAACCTCACCGTGGAAGACCTCCACTCATCCAGGTGGTGTGGATGAAATTGTAGTTTTTGACGGATAGTACGATGGTGGAAATTAGCGGCAGGTATAAGTCCAAACAACTCCTCTGAACACTCACCGTGGTAAATGCGATAAAGAACGCAAAGAGACGCGATGTCCCGACGCAGTGCCAATGAGTCGAGCCGATTAAACTACTACGACGTAGAACTGATGCTTTAGATAGGTGAAAGAAAAAGAAAAATATGAATCAGAAGTAAGAAAAGCGCAAACACAAAATTGGAAACAGTCGCGAAAAACAAGAGACGGAAACGTTTCAAATAATCCACAGAAGCAAACTTCAATACTTATAGGAAACTAGGAAAGAAAGATTACCAAGATTTAAGGGCATAGAGACCAATTTATTTTTGGTAAAATATTTGCAAAATTAATGATATACAGAATAAGTTGACACATATTGCTAAAGCTGGATCTACAACAGTATGGATTCACACCGCAATGGACGATAGAAGATGCATTTTACGACGTCATGCAACACCTAAAAACCAACTTGAAGGAGAAGGAAATATACGTACTAAACTCGTTATACATTGAAGATGCATCTGATAATGTATGGTAACCTGCCCTCAAGAAGCAACTGATAGAGTACAAATGCCCACTAAACTTGAGAAAAATAGTAAGCGATTATTTAAAGGAAACATAACAACTATGTATAATTAGATACGCGGGGCAGAACATGCAAGAACAACCACGAAATCCAGGGCTTTATAGATGAGTAAAAATTTTGAAACATAATTATAGATTCACTGTTTATTTGTAAACCCAATTAATAAATAAATAAGCATCTGTTGTAAAACCATCAATATATATATATATAGGCAAATGGCAAAAAACAGTAAAAATTACGTGGATTCTGGACTCAGAGATTGTCATAACTATTTATATTAGCAGGTTTACTACCTCTTGACATAATAGTTAACAAAGCAGCACAAATCTACCAAATAATTTAAAAAAATCATAAATAACAAAATATTTATTTTTATTAACGGTTTTAAACATCCTGTCTAGTAATATTTGCTTTAGTTTGCTCAGGACGGACGTCATCATATTTGTTTTGCTGAGTCACTACCAGGTGTTTACTATCACGTGCAGTCACTTTGTCTTCATAGAATAGAAAAGAAAAATCATAAGAATTATAACATACTAGCAGTCCGCCCCCGTTCCGCACGGATGTACTAAGGAAAGAAAATTAAACCAAATCTTCGTTTCACAATACGTCCAGCTAGTTAAACAATGGGAACTGAGTAAATGTGTTGAACTGCCAATATATTGAAGACTAACTGGAACAGGTGGAACTTAATACAAAAAAAATTTACAAAAAAACAATAAACCGACTTCGGTGTGAAAAACCAATAAGGCACTAAGAAGCGAAAAATACCTAAATGATTAAATTAACCAAATTCAATAAAAAATATTGATATTTGCGCTACCTAATTAATATGTTTAAATTCAAAGTCAAAGTCTTGAAAATGTTAAACACAACAAAAAGTATTAGGTAGCCAAGTAGGTGCAGCCGTTTTGAAGCGATGCGATTATATACAATTACCAATTAATTTTTCTTTATAGAGATATCAAAAAAATTAACACACAATGGATCAACATTGCACTAAAGTTAATTAACCGATAGCTCATCACGAGTCTCTTTATTATTACATATTATACGTTTATAATAGATATTATTATACCCATAATGAACTCTTAATAAGTGCTACTTTGTTTCATTACTCCCTTGTATCAGCTGCTTCATAATTGTTTATATACTATATTTTAAAAAATCATATCTGGCTTACCCAGTTCAGGTATGATTCCAACGAATCAAAACATACTCTTCTACTGTGATCCAGAATCGTAGGTATCGCCGTATCAGCTGCATCTTTACGGGATCCCTGAATATAAAGTCCCGAAGTGTATTCGCAAAGATCCGTAATATGTTACCCACAACCTCGAATTCTTATTAATAACGCGCTCGTAATAAATTTATGGTGACAATATAATAAGCATCCAGGAATGAAAACCTCAACCAAATCAGATCGGTACTTCCTGAGAAAATGGCGGACATACAAACATATATAATTACTTACGAGTCGAATATAGAACCTTCTTTCTTGAAGTCGGTTAAAAATAATGCCTGTGTCCTACTGACTGCTATACCACATATCGTGGAGATATAATTTAGCGATACGAAGTACACCACTCCAATCATAGAAACATTTATATCGAGCCATTCCAAGACCAGTCATGCCACTGTTGTGACCCTACCTTAAATAAAGTACTTACAATCATACTTTTATATTTGCAACTCCAGTTGTTTCAGCACATTATTGAACTCTCGTATTAGTAGTATTTTATTGGATTACTAACTGTGCCCGCGACTTCGTCCGCCCGAAACCGTTTTATGTACAAAACACTGATTAATAAAGTCAGAATGTATTAAGTCCATTTACTTATCGACTTTTCTCGCGGACTTACGCCGCGTCGTCATTAAAATTACAGTAACTTTTGATAGAGTCGACCGATTATAATGAAATGAAAAATAAGTTATTATCGAAGATATGCTTTATGATTTCCTTGATTTTATTGTGAACCTAGTACTTTCGCAGATATGCGTGTTCATACAAACAGACATCTGTCTACCTGACAGACATTTCTAAAAATGATTGAAATGTATTTTTTTTTTTTCTTTTTTTTCGAACTGACTATGCTATTGACCTGGCAAGGTCTTTACAGCTTCACCGGACTACTAAGGCCGAGCGCTTAGGGCACTCAGCCGATTTTGGTTTTGGGTAACATACACAAGGGTGCACGCACACCTCGGCTTGGGCTGTTTCCTGGAAAAAGACACGTCTGTCCTAGCTAACTATTCTAAGCTATTATATATATATTATCGAAATTGCATGATTCACAAATGAATACGTGTATATCGGATTGAAACGAACTAAAACTATTCGATTCAGTTCGATGAGGGAAAAAAAAACAAAACCCTCCCACCATGTGTATATATGTGCACGTGTGTGAGAGAGATGATCTCATATGTGTGTTCAAGTGATGTAGGTGAGTCACTGTATCGCGGAAATAATATCAAGAGGGCTCCGCGCGGGGACGACCTAGGCTCGAGATATTATTGAGAACCGCGAAGTGTGCGGGAGCTAATAGGGATCGATTACAAAAGCGTGGGCGCAACACGCATTTTATAAGATTGAATTTAAATTTACTAACGGTGACGGCACCGAAGTCTAAAAATAGACATAACAAAAATTATTATTATTGTTTGACGCTTATTTTTAGGGGAAGATAGACGTAAATACGCGATTTACTCTATCTTATTTGAGGTATTTATTTTTTAACAGCTGCGCGCGCGAGCCGTTGTAGTGTAGCCGCGATGGCTGGAAATCTAAGATTGAAATGTATTCTATTACTTATTCCTAGACAACTGCAACAATTTTTTTTACGTAAATCAAAATATCACAGACATTATAAAAGACGAGAACGGGTATAAGTGTGATATAAATCTCTATAAGTTATCAATTCTTTACCAGACGTGATCCTATGATACTCTTTTCGGTTGATATAATTTAGACTCTTAAGAGTGGTGATATCACTAAGTACAATAGCATTTTTTTTATTTACTTATAACCGTCTTTATGCGTCATTAGTAACCTAGTCAGGTTATTATTGAATAGAAATGACACATAGGTGGATAACCTACTATAAATAAGTAATTATAGTGGTTCAGGTGTAAGTAATTTTGTTTAGTACCTTGTTCTCTATTATTTCATCCTTTTACATGTTTAAACAAGCGAAACGTAAGGTAATTAATGATACCATACGTACTGAATCATTTCGTAAGTATTTACCAGGAATCTTCTATACATATACATAATAAGAATTTAAATCTAACGTATCTGTAGTTTTTAGATTTTCTTGAAAAAAATTGTTGCAGGTGTCTAGGAATAAATAATAAAATACATTTCAATCATATTTAGAAATGTCTGTCTCTCTGTTTGTATGAACACGCATCACTGCTAAAGTATTGGGTTCACGATAAACTAATAAATAAAGAATATTCTCGAGAGTAACTTAGTCTTTGTTTAGTTAAAATCGGTCCACTCTATCAAAAGTTATTGTGATTTGAATGACGGTTCGAGTTAAGTACGAAAGAAGAGTAGTGATCTATAATACTAATATTATAAAGCTGGAGGGTTTGGTTGCTTGTTTGAACGCGGTAATCTCAGGAACTAATGGCCTGCTTTGAAAAATTCAGTGTTATATAGCTCAGTTATCGAGTTATTTGGGGTGTAAGGGGTGTCAAATAACATCTAAGACTTGAGACACCCAAGCCAACCTCACCTGCACGTGGTGCACCCTGCTGAGTAACGAACGAGGCAATGGCGGGGCGGTAGGGTTTTACAGCCCCACTGGGTCGCAACCACCATGCATATGGCGAAAAAACCCGTCATAGTGATTCGCTTCTGCGGGTCGTGTTTCGGGATCAGCCTGTGCGTATCCAGCTTTTTCGCAGGCCGGCATGGCAGCGGCGACCAGTGATGGATAATGTGTCACTCGGTGGTCGCCGTTGTTTTTGGATTGTACTGTGCTTACCATCAGGCACAGTGCAGTCATTTTGTCGTGCTACTATAAAAAAAGAAGCCTATATACTATATATCATCACGTTAAGACTAATAGGAGCGGAGCACCAATGAAGAATGTTTCAAAATCGGTTTTTTTCCCTTTTGAGAGCTTCCGCTGCGTGTTAGCGTTAGCCCAAAATAACTATTACACGCGGACGAAGTCGCGGACATAGCTAGTTTATAATAAATTGATACCAAAAGGTTTTAACATTACCACGTATAGGTCGTGTCATAGAATACACAACATTGGTTCAATACTTTATTAGACGGTTCACTAAGAACCATTGATATGCTTATTGTGAATGGACGTTGACTTTCTCGGTTGTTCCGTTCAAGAAAAAACACATTTTGATGTCGATGCATTGTTTTTCATTCTAAACGTTATTTATTTTTTATTAGTATTTGAACTTGATGTCGGCGGTACAACGGTATGCAGTACAACAACACCAATAAACGACAATATACAACTTAAAAACAACGTTGATTTTTACGGAATTGTAAACTGTCTTCCTATATTCGAACAAATGTTGCCAGCTTTGTCGTCTTCCCCCTGATTTTTGAATTGCAGAGAGTACAAATTGACAACTAT
Source organism: Antheraea pernyi (assembly GCA_015888305.1). Taxonomy (NCBI): domain Eukaryota; kingdom Metazoa; phylum Arthropoda; class Insecta; order Lepidoptera; family Saturniidae; genus Antheraea; species Antheraea pernyi. The sequence continues at coordinate 1,804,199 of MU158705.1, forward strand.
TTCGTGTCCTGGCACTAGTGAGGCGACATTTTCTTTAGTAAACATTGTTTTTTCATACAAAACACAGTTAATGTTATACTGATAACAACCTCCATCTCTCCAAATTTCCCTAGTTTATTTTTTCACCACGTAAATATACCTGCATATTTTGTCGTCCCAAACTCCCTCTAATGCACTAAAATTCCCCGAATTTGGAGGGATAATCCATTATCTGTCAACAATGATACGAACTCACATTATTATATTGTTAATAAAGATTATTGTAAATCTTTAATATTTATGCCGATGACTATACGGTAATTAAGCTATCGGGGATTGAACTGGTACTAATGACCTGTATAGATGCAACATGGTTCGAAGCTCAAAGACCCTTGTTTATGTTTTGATGTAAATCAAAGATTACCGTAGAAGTCAAAAGACTTAGTTGAAGTCAACGAACGTTTTGTGAGCACATGAAGAGGAAATACTCATTAGGTAAAAGATCATTTATTATATTTATTATTTACATGTTGCTGTTTTTATTATTCCGTTTTTTACCTTTAATTCAGAATTAACACTGTTGTTATTATTTACGTATATCGTGACACATTAGAGTAATAAATTAGCGGAGTAATTTTATTTAATGTTAGCAACAATATAGTTATATTAAAGAAGAAAGAAAGAAAGAAAAAAACATTTATTTGCAACACACATAAGTAAATATGAAAACACGTACAATTAAAAAAAGAAAAAACATACATATAAACAATGAAAAATACAAATTGATGGTTAAGTGTGTGTGTGGCAAATGGGCACCGAGTCAGCGTGTGTGCTGTTGGAGGTTAGTCCTTCAGCGCTGATTTTCACTTGGGACCCAGAGTGTTATGTATGCACCGAGAGATGGTGTGCATATTAAATGTTATGTAGTGTTTCGTATAGTGAAGTTATATAAGTTTGGAAAAAAAGAAATGGTAATAGAAGTTTAATATAAAATATAAGATAATAAGTACGTATATATTAATAATAGGGAATAATGAAGATATAAAAACAGACACACATACATATATATACATACATAAAATTAAACGTTGATCCTATGATAATTATGGTTTAAACAATTATGTTATTTAATTGTAACGATATTGTAGAAGGAGTTACTACCTCTAAATCGTATAGTAAGCTACATCTTATTTGGACTGTAAATAACAGTAAAATACGGTTCTTTTTATATTAATTGGATACCCATAGTACAGTCCGCGTTAAACTTTTTGACCCTCCTGAATATAGCTGCGCAGAACACAAATATTACACATACGTATTATATAATATATATAACATCGATATACCTTAAGTATAATTAAATATCAATTATAGATTCCTATAATAATATTGTAATTTTGTATTAAACTTTTGACGATATTATACGCAAGCCCGAATTTACGGCTATATTCAGCGCGGCCAAAAATATTGACAAAGATTACAAACACTTCCTAAATATTATTTTGAGAAGAGCGGATGCTTTAATTTTTCTAAGACAAATTGGTAGCTCTATCTATATTTGTTTGTACACAATAGTCTGCAAAACCCTTAGACAGACCTGAAGAACTAAAAATTTAATTGGCTCCAAAGGACAAACTGGCGAACTCTTTGACCCCTATGAACAGCTTCATCAAAAGTCTTCATCAACATACACTTTACTTCATTATAGATAGATTAACACCAAAGTGCTATCGCAAACGGTTGTCAGAGTTACACTAAATTTGGAGAGTTGCTACGAAATTGCAATCAAACTGGAGATAGCAATTGCCATTCATTCTCCATGTAAATTGATGATGTGTATAATATGATATTATATTATTGTTCATAATTTTTCAACTGTTTAATTATTATTTTATATTTATTTTTATCATAAAATAAAAGACCTGTGAAAGACTAAGACTCAATTTATTATTAAAAAGATTTAGAACTTTTGGTGTCAAATTGAGTCCATTTGTGACAGCATTTTTCTGTCAAATTGCTATGCAGTTCAACGTACAATTGTTTGTCACTTTTGGAAATCAAAGTCTTATATTCAGAGTGGCATTAAATGATAAGACATATTAGGACAGTAAATATAAATTGTGGTTATTTAGAAGATTTATTCACAAACTATTTTAAAATAATTATTATAAAATAATAGGTTTGGTTAATAATATCATTGAAATTGAAGTTTTGTATTAGAAATATAAGTATGTCATGTTTATTATGTTGTAAAAATTACCGTTTCACATAAGAATATTACCACTATTTAGACAAATACGCAATATTATCCTTAGCAATGATTAATTCTTTACCATTTATTTTCCTTCAGCCGTTTTTCGCAAAACCATAAGAAATCCTAATTATTAACTATAAAAAGTTTAACCCAAAAACACAACCAGTCCGTATTCTTTAATAAAAATATTGTGGTTGTCTATGGAATAACAGCTTCAATTTTTGAATCTAATCGGAATTCTAGTTTCTTGAAACTTTTCTCTGAGTTTTGATGCTTTTTAAAAATGTCACTGATCGCGATTGGATTCATAATTGTATATTACAATGTCAATTCTAGATTAATGCTCGTTCATCAATTAGTATGTAGTTTAGATTGCTATGTTATGTGTAGTATAACTCTATCCTCAGCTTCATATATGGAGCAATATATCTCAATATTTTTGTATATTTTTCTTATATTTATTTTATTTAACCCAAGGGCAGCAAATAGGTTGACGTCTCACTAGATATAATCACCTATGGAGAAACGCAAGATCCCCCTGTATAACTGTTATGTATCCGAATTTTAAGAACATGTTTTAGTTCCTTCTTGAAGAGTCCCATTTCATAGCCCTGAAGAAAACCATACAGGATAGCGTCTTCATATCGTACAAATCAAGGAGGTTATAGAAAATATTAATGTTATCGGAATTTTACCAGGATTATTGATTTTCAACTATTTAAAGTAAAATTCATTAATGCATGACGAGTATATACTCTAAAACACTCTTTCAGGTTATTTTAAAGGGCGTTTGAACTATCTGGTTCTAAAACGATCAATCATACGAATTTAAAGTAATTTTGCAAGTACTAGTTGAGAAATGCCTACGCAATGAAGTGTGTCGAGAATTTCGCGGAAGTGTGACGTAATTAATAAGTGGACCTTTGAACTGTTTTTAGGCTAATTAATATTTATTACTAATAGAAAAGAAACAGATTATTATATATTGTACTAGATGTGTCGTGTCCGTCGGTGTGGAACTTAGTGTAAAAAAACAATGACTAATAATACTATCTGAATGTATTAAATCCATTTACTTATTTACTTTTCCCTGGTACTTAAGTCGCGTCGTCATTAAAATTACAATAACTTTTGATTGAGTTAACCGATTTTAATGAAACTAAGACTAACTTTTACTTGAGGATATGCTTTATGATTTTCTTGGGGTATTATCGTGAACGCAGTACTACATTATACATACATACAGTCAGACATTTCTAAAAATGACAAATGTATCTTATCACTTATTCCAAGACCATTGCAACATTTACATTACATTCTTATTATATGTATAGATTATTATGAAGAAATGATAGCTTAGTTGAAATCGTATTCGGTCACAGCATCGATGGACGTAGGTTTGAATCCTTCTGACTAAGTTGGAGCTTCCGGTGAATGAAAACATCGTTTTTTTTATATTATAAGAGGCAAACGAACAGGTTGGTCACCTCATGTTAAGCGATCACCACCGTCCATAGACACTTGCAACATCAGAAGAGTCACACGACGCCAGCCTGTGTTTAGGGGAGAGACAGGGGAGGTGGGTTATCCGGCGCTCTCACTGACCGAACGAAATGCAACAATGCAAGCCGTGATGAAGTTAAAGCATGGTGGAAAGGATTTTTAAGCTCGCCTGGTTAGCTACCACCCTTAAGTTGAAAATTTGTGCCCGAGCACTTGTTGGTGTGTTCCGGCAGATGAACTTGAGATGTCCACTCTAAGTTTGGCATGTTTACTATCTTCGACCATATCGTCATTTACCATCACGTGAGAGTGTGGTCAGACGTTAAAATCTACATTACATAATGTTTATTTCATTACAAGAACTCGAATGCGACTTAGAGCAAACTTACTTATTTAATTAAGTAAGACATAGTTCTTCGCTGCATTTACCGCTTCACTAATTTTTAATAGAAATTCCTTATATCAGCTTAGAACTTCAAATTTTATTATTACATCATTTATACAACACGATTTGCAGTTGAATTATATAGATATACTAGCGGGTCCGGCAGACGTTGTCTCTCCCTTTTTATAAAAAAAACAAACAACACTTGACAAATTATATACCAAAACGTTCCTCGTGAATCACTTTATCCACTGGTGAAAACCGCTTGGAAATCCGTTCAGTAGTTTTTGAGTTTATCGCGAACAGACAGACAGACAGACGCGGTAGGGGACTTTATTTTATGCTATGTAATGATAATGGCATATCCATTCTCCTGGTCGTTTTCGGCCATAGCGACTGGTTCAACCATATGGCCAATATAGCCAATTTTAATTCGAAAGGTGCGTGCACATTGTTTCATAAGTAAAAACACTATTCTTGTAGGTATAATTGATTGCCGAAGTTGATCGAGCTTTCTATTCATTGCGTCTAATGAATTCACGTCTCTGCTTCAGATGACGTGAATAAATAATGTACACACGTAAATAAAATTCAGGTGTCTATTTGTAATACCAAAATAACAACTGTTTCCTAAATCGATATGAAAAAATATACGGTAATAAAAATAAAAAAAATTAAATCTTTGTCTGGCTGTTCCGGCTAACCTGCGAAATGGTGGGACAAATTTTGACGGTACTTTTACTTGCATATAGCTAATATTATAAGGAGTAACTTAGGCTACTTTTATTTTAGACCAGCTGTTACCTATGACTTCGTCTGCGTGCATTCTCCAAAACGGTTGGACCGATTTTCACGGAACCTTCAATGTTATAAGGAGGTACTACTTTTATCAGTAACACGCTTCAGCTCTTTAGATATGGGAGATTTTACGAATAATTAATTATATATTTTTACAAATCAACCCCATATACGCTTTTTTTGGCATCAAACCCTCCAAATTATTATTGCCATTGTCGAGTAGGTAATAATAATATAACAAGTCAACAAAATTTAAATGTTCTATTAAGAGTGAGTGAGTGAGATGGTGGCCTCCTTGTTAGAACGTGATAGGGAGGTTTTGTGGCATCTCAGAATTCATTCTCCGTGGTGTTATTTTTTATTCTCTTCACTTATGCACATTAACCGAACTATATTACGTAAAATGCCACCAATATTACAAAATATACACAAGATTATGAATAATATATGACAGACTAAGATCCCACTAAAAACTCATAATACACTGACTTGTACCTTATGAATTCAGAACATTAATGTTAGAAAGTTATTTCAGTTACTTTCATTAAGAATTACTGCAGCTGAGTATAATCTACTTGAAAATTACCTACCCAAGCATCGTTTTCTATGTAATCAAGAGTTTCTCCCTTAATTTCATCCTGAGAAATTCATACATCCAATTACATCCTCTTTTAAAGAGATAAAAATAAACATGAAGACAGCTCCCACATATCCTTGTTAGGTAAGTGAACAAGCGTCAATAAATGAATTCGGTCATTTCAGTTGACGGTATATCGCGGTGCGGGCTGCCATATTTCTCATTTCACTTTCGACGAGGCGGTCTTAGACCCGCGCAGCCAGTGTCGTTGACCCCGTGTCCTCGCAGCCGCGTGCCGATTAGATAATTTCCGCGGTGCGTTGTCAAAATACTCATGACCCAATGGTACAGTGAATACGCGGGTCGTTGAACCCGCCGCGATCGCGCAAATCCACTTGTACGTGATCGGGTTTTTTTAGTGGTATTTCGATAAGGAAGTCACTATCTGACGATAATACCGCAATAAAGAGATTAGGTTTGCATTTTTTTAAAGTAAAATTTATCGTTTATGTTTTAACAGATAACCCATTTTTTATGCAGAGATATTGCCACATTGGGATTATGCAAGAATCTATTATATTTTAACAATAGTCATGTTATGAATTAAGTAATAATTTTGTAATGTATAATACTCCAAAGATAGTCCAAATAGATACTAAAACAGATTAATGGTGGTAGAGCCACGCTGAAACTTTTACTGGTTTCAGCATGAATGGGTCGGGTTAGTATCACCCTCTCGCAGAAAACCGACGTGAAGTAACAGTGCTTGCATTGTTGCGTTTCGTTCGGTTAGTGAGAGCGCCGGAGGCCCACCTCCCCTCTCCTCTCTCCTCTCCCTTCCCTAACCCTTCCCCCAAAGGGTGGCAACGCACTTACAACTCCTCTGGTCTTGATAGTGTCGATGGACGGCGGTGATCACTTAACATCAGGTGACCCACCTGTTTGTTTGCCACCTATGACATAAAAAAAAAGATTATCCATTTGACCAACAATTCAATTGTATTAAATATTTAGTACAATAATTATCGTAATTCTTATATCGGATTAGTAATTTACCTATCCATATACATACAGCTCAGAATACTATTACGTAGCGTAGATACATTTTGTACCGGAATTATTCAAGTAACGTAGATATTTGCTAAGAAACATTTTTGGTAGTTCTCTCAATACCTTCAATTGTATAACACACAAGTGTAGTTGTGTTTTGTTCGGTATTCATGTGAATGATCTTTATGTTTATAAGAATCCGCTCTTGAAGGTCATTACATTTAAAATTTAATAGAAGTACACAGTGGGTAGGTACGCTTGTTATTTCAATGAACCTTGTTTTTTACCATCAAGGCACTGACCGAAATAACGTTCGCTCGTTATTTTTTAAACAAAAATCGTACGTACAAATAAAATGCCCAAAACGTATTAAAACTGTCGAAATGTTGCTATCTTCGACGCTAGTATATTGCGAGTATAAAGTGATAACATAAATTTACTCTAACACATTTTCACACACCGTTCACTAGTTTTCTTTTGTTTTCTCTTCTTTTGGGAAAAGCCTGTGTATGTGGCAGCCTGAGGCCTGCAGGTGGACAAGCAACGACTCATAGGTTATTGATAACTATTACTTTAAAAATGTACATTGCTTGACATCAGACACAATGACGTCACTTTGTCATATTAAAGATTACACTAATGGTTACTGACTAAATAGATGGCACAGGAAACATTGAACACGTGGGATTAAAAAAAATCGGAATAAATGCGCGTGGGTCAAAAGTGGTTCTAGACATTGCTTCTCTAATTTATTATATTTGCTCAGAACTCTAATTTTTAAATAAAATTGCCTAAGTTATTCCTTATAACATCAATTATCTATTAGATGAAAGTTTTGTCAAAATAGGTCTAACAGTTTCGGAGATCAGCTGGAGCAAAAAGACAGACAGACAGACAAAATAGTTATTTAGGTTTTTTGTTATACTCTTATATCTATTTAGTAAAAAACGTTTTTTTTTTACAATACAAACAGACACTTAAATTCTATTTATGTGTATAGATACATAATTATAATGGAACTTAAAATCCACAATAAGTTATGTGTCTATGACACTAGGAATCTAAAACACTCTTAGTGGTCGAGTAGTTTGACAATTGATAAGTTGTAAAAAAATCAATAAATACTTCTAGATATTGAAAAAAAAAGGTTTTTTGAGTACAAGCAATTTTAATGAAATTAGCATATACCAAATGTTCCAATTTTGACAGACCAAATAATAATCTTCAATTTTAAGTTTACACGTCATAGAATGTGGTTAAAAATAATATATAATAATGTAATAAATGTGATAACGTATTAAATGCGTGTGGAGTCGCCGGTGCAGCTATATATATATATATATATATATATATATATATATATATATTACAAAGTACAGTAAAGTAAAACATCGCTAGGTATATGCTCGTCTGTTCCACTTGTAATATATCATTTGTAAAGTAATAATGAGATATTATTGTCAAGTTCAAACTACATCAGAGCACGTTTACATAACGTGAAGTAAAACGTAAGCGGTAGTTATAAGCTAATAGGGATGTTTACCATCTAGGAGGTGAGCATACGGGTGATTGCTATTCCGGAACAACTGTGTGCTGACGTCAATGATAGTGGAATGAGAATGGAATTGAGATGGAATTGGACTACAAGTTATTATCCAATATATATCTACTTTTATTCGAAGCCGAAACCTGAGAGAAGACACTTTATTATATATATATATATATATATTACAAAGTACAGTAAAGTAAAACATCGCTAGGTATATGCTCGTCTGTTCCACTTGTAATATATCATTTGTAAAGTAATAATGAGATATTATTGTCAAGTTCAAACTACATCAGAGCACGTTTACATAACGTGAAGTAAAACGTAAGCGGTAGTTATAAGCTAATAGGGATGTTTACCATCTAGGAGGTGAGCATACGGGTGATTGCTATTCCGGAACAACTGTGTGCTGACGTCAATGATAGTGGAATGAGAATGGAATTGAGATGGAATTGGACTACAAGTTATTATCCAATATATATCTACTTTTATTCGAAGCCGAAACCTGAGAGAAGACACTTTATTTAAAAAAAAAGTGTGTGAGCGTTTTACACACGATAGAAGTGAAACTTCAGTAAATCGACAAAAGAATGAGATGAATATATATAACAAGGTGATATAATTACAAGTAAGTATTAAACAGTGTGCAATATACACACCGACATTTGCTCTCTCGCTCTGGCTCACTAATTTTTGTATTTGTGTCGCTTACCTGTCGTTTTCTCTCGCTGTAGCTCACTATTTTATGTATCTGTGTCTCTTACCTGTCGTTTTCCCGTTGCATTTGGTTTGAAATCACAACGATTCTAAAGAAGTTTCACTTCAAAATATACGTATAATGTAAACAATAATTTACCTAATAAATTACACCTAAAATAATGCTACCCATGACCGTATTGTAAATTTTAAAAGTATAATTTTAACAAAGTATTATTATAATCAGTAAAAAGGATTATAGCTGTGAAGCATAAATGACCAATTTACGACAAAAAAACTATTATTAAACATGCTACAATTGAATCAAATTAAACACACAACTGCCACGAAATAACAAAACTTATTCAGAAATTAAATATGGAGTTAGAAATATGTTTAGACATAAAATGTGAAAAGTACACGTATATTTATGATTTCTTGTAAAAATTCCTCAAATCTAGTACGTAGCTAGAATACAGTAACAAAATGTTTATTTCTCCTTCAATAGTCACGTTCCAAATGCTAACAATTAATTCATTTGATGCGGCAATCAAAGTTATGATTAGGCAGTTAACGAAGTAAAAGTTAGCTAGATATATGCCTGTGAACCTAATACGCGTAGTAAGGTTTCAAGGTATAACAGTATCTGTATTTTAGTAACATTTTGAAGTAATGGATTCGGTATGCGAACTATTTATAAGCATCTCTTTTAGTATACGTGAATTAATTTCCACGTCGCCTAAATAGAGATCCTATAAAATTAAATCAAATTTGAGGCTTAGAGAAACCAACATTTTTTTCCTTTACTCTCCAAACGAGCACAAGGTAAACATGACGTGTCGACACTCATCTTATAAACTGACTATCGATCGATTTTATTATTATAATATTATATGATTCGTTGTATTTTTTAGAAAAGAATTATTAATCGGCAAAAATCTCGCTGTTCAGTCCAATCACCTACAAAACAGATACAGTTTGAACTTTATTTTCGATTCGCTTGGTCAGAGAACATCTCAATGACATTAAGCAATAATATATTAAAAAACATATAATTGAAATGTGCACGTTCGGCGGTCATTGGCCTTTTCGTCCGACACGAGGCCGTTCGATCACCTTCGTTATGTAATCAACCATAAAGTGTGCACCTACTAGGGTTCCCAAACGTTCTACTTTAATCAAGAATTCCTAACCAGTAACCGATTAAACACAGTTAGATGGCATGTGCCGATTTTCAAGCGTATAAAATTTTTATAACTTTTGGTTATGCTAAAGAACTGTCAGAAACTGACCTGTCAACTTAAGTTGTTTATTGGTCAGTTTACCGGTAAGAGAATAAATACTATTGCGAATACCGAAGCTTTATGAGAAACCGTTTACCACTGTTTACGTTTACCATAATGTATACATATAGAACGTAACGTTAAAACGTAAGCAGTGGTAAAAGGTTTCCTATAAAAATTCGGTATTGGCAATAGTATTTATTCTCTTACCGATAACGGAAAGAAAACTGACCAATAACAACTTAAGTTGGTAGGTCAGTTTCTGACATAGTTCTTTAGCATATCCATTAGTTATAAACAATTTATACACTTGAAAATCGACACATGCCGTCTAACAATTATATATATATATAAAGAAAACAAAGTTCTTTGAGGCATAATCACGTCAAAACTTTTAAACTTATCGGCATAGGACTATGACCTTCCGATGCAGAATTGTCCGTAATTAGTTTTATGCTACTTATACTTTGGATTCCATTGAACCCTTTGTAATTTATTAAATCAAGAGTCTTTTAACACACTGTAACACACATACATAGCAAAGCGAGCGTGTAATTGTCTAAGTATAAAAACAGTATAAGTTTTACTGATATTTAAATTGCATCGGTTTCCTTTTGAAACGTTAATACACTTTATTCGCTATTAAACAATATGCAGATCGTGCCGCCTTGTAAGGTACTTTTATTTGTAAAAGGCTACTAGCAATATGTAAAAACGATACCGTAAAAATTCTCAAACATTATAATCTTTTAAGAAAATTGTAGAAGAAACATATACATATTTTTAATACATTATAAACTGTGCTAAATGCGAGATATGAATTAGTTTGCAGCTACTACTTCGTGCCTAATTGTATCTATTTATTTTTTTCACAAACTTGCTTAGTTTTGGTTACCCTAACATGTACTATCGAAGCAAATGTTGCACGACAGACTGGTCTTTGGTTTTGACGTATACACTAGGTAATACTTATTTGTGTGAAAACGTTTATAAATAAATAAAGTACCTAGTATACACCGAGTGCTCGAGTTCGTTGGCACTTGAGGTAGGTAGTGGTCACCTAATTGCAGATATGAGGTTAATGCCACAGGGTCGTTGGTTTAAATACTGTACTACTGATATTGTAGTACTTGAGATGCGCTCGATAACTTTAATACTTAGTAGGAACAGAATTATGGAAGTCGTAAAAAAAAGATAATGCAGGAGATGAAAAGAGATTATAAAAATCCGTTTTTTGTAAATCTTTCCTGTTTAATATGAATAAAAGTGTTTTGTATTTATGTATTATTTTTTAACTTAATTTTTACATGTAAAAGTGACTAAATTGAGAGTAGAATGTATATTTATCAAGCAAAAATAAACTATGATTAGTAATCATATTGGACTATGGCACCAAAATAGATATATTAAGTCTAGACTATTTGTTACTGCAGTGCATTGAAAATAAATTTATCAAACACAATATACTAGCGATCACGAACTCTAATGATGTTTATTCTAATTTTGTTCACTTAACATGGAATTGACTGATTGATTAGATAATTGACATTTTACGTTATATTTATGTATAACATAGGTGGTAAAGCAACGCTGAAGCTACTACTGGTTTCAGCATGAATGAGTCGGTTCGTCCGGGGTATTACCACCCTCTCACGGAAAACCGATGTTAAGTAACAGCGCTTGCATTGTTGCGTTTCGTTCGGTCAGTGAGAGCGCCGTATGCCATGTCCCCTCTCTTCTCCCTCCTCCTCTTCCCCCCTTCCTCCCACAAACCCAGTCTGGCAACGCACTTGCGACTCCCCTGGTGTTGCAAGTGTCTATGGACGGTGGTGATCACTTAACATCAGGTAACCTACCAGTTCGTTTGCCTCCTAAAATATAAAAAAAATTTGGTTTAGCCATATAAAAACAATTGTGTTTATACACTGAAATATTTTTTGGCAAAACTAACATTTTACTTGATTGTAGATTTTTTTGAAATAAATAAATAAAGAATGATCTTTATATGATGTCACCATTCTAAAAATATATGTTGTATAGAGTTCTAGACTCCACAATGTCACAAAAATTGTCCGATTGTAAGCGATAGAGGCAGTAAGAAAAAAAATCGCCGACCAGGGTATTTTGCACTCGTATATCATGTCCTGTTTATAACATTATATCGGAGACAGCCATCTGGCGACACTTTCTGACACCTTACTGTTACGCTTCTTAAACCGTCGTGCATAAGTATTCGCAGATGTCATCATGTCGGGCAAGTAAATATGTAAAGTACATACGTAGCCCCTTCCACAACCTAAATGCCAAAACAAAGCGAGCTGTAAAAGGTTATAACTTAAGTCTTCAATTGCCTTGAACCTAAATGAACCTCGGTCAGTTGTAGGACATTGTTTTGTAGCGTAAATTTTCGTAATGGTAGACTATTAGTGGTTTTTGTTGATAAATTACTTCAAAAGAACATGACAGGTATGACTCTTTGAAATATTAACAAATAGTATTCTGGAACTAAACAACATTTAATGTAATAATACTACAGTTGAGTTTTATAGCACGATTTTCATTTACCTATTTATTTAATAGGTACTAAGAAAAATAGTTTAATTGTAACTGTTTACATGCTAGCCAATTATAGGTAAAGACAACATTTACCGATAAAAAATATTAATATTGGAAATAGCTGTAAGTTACCATATAATAATAATTTACAACTATTCATAAAAATATCATAATACTATTAAAGGGCTGTTAAACATTAAAATCGAACTCACGACGAAATAAGATAAAATATCTTAATAAAATTAAATTGATTAAATTATAATAGGAATAAGTTCAATAAGAGAATTATTTAAATTTAAAGTTCAATAACAGGTATTAAATTAAATGTAAAATACTCTTTTGCTTTACAAGAGTATCGAAAATGGCCATCCGTGATTTCAATCGACCGGTAAAAGTTTTGTTTGTCCATTTTAGTGAGGCCCACTCCGTTACAACTTCCTCGGCGGGATTAATTAAGGACATAAAATTTGATTAAAACTGCATAATCTACGCAGCAACATCATTACGTCACATTATATCAGTATTAAATGTTTCATATCCATGTTCAGGAGTAGAACAGAATAGAATTAATTCTTATTAGTACATTTCTGAGGGTGAGCCAGGCCTTAGGGTATAGCACAACTTGCTTTGCGATAGTATTGTGATGTTCTTTTTTCGAACTCTTTAGCTTTTGGTGATATTAAGTGGCCTTAATATGAATTACTAGGAGCAACTCGAACAGAGTAGTGCTAGTCTAGATTTTATGAGAATGGGGTTCGCTTAGCCTCTTTCGTATATAGTTTAGCTTCTTTCGTATAAAATAGTGATTGAGTATGAAATTAAACACGCTACTGATAACAAAAATGCAATCTTTAAAATGTTTGTCTATCTATCTGTTTGTTCCGGGTAATCTCCGAAACGGCTGGACCGATTTTAACGGGAATTTTATTGGCAGATAGCTGAAATTACAGCGGGTTACTTAGGCAGCTTATTAGACTAGCTGTTAACGGCGGCTTCGTCCGCAATGCTAATTCCAAAACGGTTGAACCATTTCCACGGGACTTTCACCGGCAGATAGCGGACTTTATAACAAGTAATTGAATCCATTTTAATTTAGACTAGCTGTTAACCGTGGCTGCACCCGCAATGTTATCTCCACAATGGTTAGACCGATTTCCACAGGACTTTCACTGGTAGATAGCTGATCTTATAAGAAGTAATTTAGGTTATTCTATTTTAGACTATCTGTTACCCTCGACTTCGAAATTTACCAAAAATATGTTGTCCACTGTAAACATATGCGTAAGACGTGAGTTGTACTGGACTCCGAGAATAAATATAATTGAAATTCATATATCTGTATCTATGTATGTAATTTGAATTATATTGTCTATTTGGTCAGTTTGACGACCGTTTTGTTTTATTTACCGCGTTTTCGTTTGCATAACTCAGTAACCATAGTAAGATATAAGAATATTGTATCGAGTTCAATGAGTACTATTTAAATTGTCAAATATTAAAATCTCCTTAGACAGATAAAGTTTTCTTGATCTTAATTTATATTTATGCGCGATTTCAAGACGTCAGCTCATTCATTGTTTACAATTCAACATTATAAATATCAATAGTAATTTTAAAGATAGAAGAGCTGTATTTCTAATAACATATTAGTTTTTTTTATTTTCGAACTGACTACGCTATTGACCTAACGAGGTCTTAACAGCTTCATCGGACTACTAAGGCAAGCGCTTAAGACACTCAGCCGATTTTATTTGACAACTACCTCAAGGGTGCACGGCACACCTCGGCATGGGCTGTTGCCTGATACATGCAATTCGCGACCTATCTGAGCTAACTTAACTATTTGAATTGTTGAAAAATATATGTCTACCAGGCATACATACCTCAACAACTCTTATATTTCGTATCGGATAATTTTCTAAACTCTTTCAGTTTGATAAGGGAAAAAAATAAAACCCTTCCACTTTCATGTGTAAGCGTGTGTGCGTGCACGTGTGTGGAGGTGACATGTGTAATGTTGTTGCAGTGATGTAAGATTTTGTGTTACTGTATCGCGCGAGCAGCGCACTCAAGGGCTCCACGCCGAGGGAACGGACCTAGGCTTGGGCCGCTGCCGAGGGGGGCCTAATCTGGTATAAGATATTAGACCATATACCATAGATCTAATATATTGTTAGAAAGACCCCTTCTATCTTCAAGATTACTATTCATAATTATAATGTTGAATCGTAAACAATGAATGTCTTAAGACAATTGTAAAATCTTGCATAAATATAAATCAAGTTATAAAACTTTATATCAGTGTAAGTAGTTTTTAATATTCAACAATTTAAATAGTGCTTATTGAACTCGGTAAAATATTCTTATATGTTACTGTAGTTAACTTAGTCATGAAGAGGAAAGCGCGGTAAATAAAAAAAAATGGTTGCCAAAATGACAATATAATTCAACTTACATGCATAAATATATACAGATATATGAGTTTCAATTGTATTTATTTTTGGAGTCTAGTACAACGCACATATTTACAGTGAATAACATATTTTTGGTAAAATTCACGCGGTCGAAGTCGCGGGTAACAGTTAGTCTAAAATAAAATAACCCAAATTACTTCCTATAAGGTCAGTTATCTGCCAGTGAAAGTCCCGTCGAAATCGGTTCAACCGTTTTGGAGATAGCTCTGCAGACGAAGCCGCGGTTAACAGCTAGTCTAAATTAGAGTAGACTAAGTAACCCTCTGTAATTTTAGTTGCCTCCTAGTGAAATCCCGTCAAAATCGGTCCAGCCGTTTCTGAGATTACGCGGAACAAACAGACTGACCGACAAACTTTTTTAAAATTGCAATTTTTGATATCAGTAGCGTGTACACTTTCATACCCAATCATTAAATTTTTTTTATTAATTACAGACTCTTCATTTTTATTATATGTATATAGATGTATACGTTACATGTTACTGTAAGTGGCGTGCTCGTCGTACTTACAATTGTTTTTAAAGAGAATTTTTATAATTGTACGTGGTCATTTTATATTTATTTAATACAATTTTAAAAAACGCGTGCTCACCTGGTGGGTTACTATAAATAAAACTACATTTTATATAAATAATATAATGAACGTTTTTATAGAACTTATACAAGTTACTTAAACTATGTACGAACAATAAACATGAGTGCATATGAAATATATAAGATCGTATAACCAGATCTTAAATTTATATATCTATTCAAATGTTTCTCAGTCTAAAATTCACACAATTATTTTCGTCTCATGAATGATATATTTATTAATTGATATTACGTTGCTCGTTCCAAACACTGATAAGTTTATATTCATTGGGTTTAATCATTCTTTGTGTAAATTATTTTCAGATCAATAAAAATAGACAAACTCACAATAGCACATGGGAAATATATTTCCATATCATCACAGAAAATATTCACAGAACATTAATATCCGAATTGAATATATTTCATCGCAGCTTGAAACGTTGGTGTCTTCCAATAAGAGAAGCGTGCAAACTATATTATTATGTGTATTATATATTTTTATAAGATTCAAATAACCTTTCATAAAATACTTTCTATCTTATATTAAATCCTTTAGAAAATCATATTTTTGTGTTTATATAATGCTAAATGATGTTTATTTTAATTTAAAATTATACTAAACTACAATTTTGACGTCTAGCCGTCAAAACATATATAGCCGAAAAAAATTGTTAACAGCGCCATCTAACTAATATACTTCACAACCAAACTATATTTATAACATTCCTTTCAAATATAATCAATGTGAAAAGACCATGGTCACTACAAATTAAGTGAAGATTCATCGTGAAGATTGGTACACAATTCTTCTGATAAAACCGACGACACACGTCGGCCAACTACAAATATTGGCGCCAACGTTGGAATCAACGCTATTTTTCAGCCCGTAAATTGGACAAATGTTTGGGCCAACATGTAGAGACCACCTAGGTGATTTATGAATATTCAAATAGAGATTAAAAGCTATTTATCTCTACCTAACTAACTGACATAAAACGGCATATTACTCAGCTCCTTAGTGGCCAATCTTGCTGCCCTGTTTAGCGTTATATTACAATGACCATGTAACGACTCTAGGCAATCACTTTCCCTTTTGCTCCATTTCGATTCCATAGCAGCAGAGAAAGTAGTACAAGAAAACGTACAAAGCAGGCTGATTAAAATACAGACTCTCATTTTGAGAGCATCGCTTGGTTGTTCTAGAAGATACATGAAGTTAAAGTTTGGAGCGTCGAACAATATCTTTTCTACGACGTCTGCGAGTTCTGGTAAGTCTTGTAGCACAGTTATTAATAGACCGATGATATTTAACACTGTGCGAGGTGTTTTTGAATCTGCAAATAATAAATCGTATATAAATTTATATTAAGTCTATACTTGTTGGTAATTTTCTCTCTACCAAATTAGTATACAGTATAACATACTGAAAATAGAAATGAATCATTATTAAATTTAAGGATTGTTTGTTGTTAATAAACACACTATTTAGAAGTTCGTTTTTTTACACTTAATAACTTGTAATATTAATATGTCATTTTAAGGTTTAAATACACAATTTTAAACACAAAAATATAGACATTTTAAACCAGAATGGTATCTTTATATTTGGGGCTTTTTAATATAGTTTTTATTTTATCTTACAACAACTATTTTATATTAGTGTGAAACAATTTTGTAGGTGGTAGAGCCACGCTTAAGTTATTATTGATTTCAGCACGAATGGCTCGGCTCACCCGGGATTGTACCACCCTCTTATAGAAAATCAACGTGTGGTAACAGTGCTTGCATTGTTGCGTTTCGTTCGGTCAGTGAGAGCGCCGGCGCGCCTCCCCTCTCCTCTCCCCCTCCCTCCCTTTTACGCAAGTACAAGCTGGCAACGCACTTTCGACTCCCCTACTCTTGTTAGTCTCTATGGACGGTTGTGATCACTTAACATTAGGTGACACACCTGTTCGTTTGCCTGCTATGACATAAAAACAATTGATTTTGTCGCCTAAAGGCCGTACTTGAAATCTGACAATTCTGGCTACGGCTAATAATGATGGTAAGAAAATAATGGTCACCTATAGAACCTATGTGTACCTACCTGTACTGTGTATATGTAGTTGTATAGGTACAGTGTCGTGCGTATTGTGAATGCAGTGTCACTGTATATAAGTTTAACAACTGTTACTCGAGTGTTCAACGTCAGAGATCAGAATTAGTTGATCAGTTTATAGCGTGTTCGGACACCGCTTTGATTGACATAGCTTCGAATCCTAGCCAATGAGTCCGGTACTTTCCGTGCAAAAAAAAAGACATTGTTAACCTAAATGGTAACCCAAACCCATAACATGGAGGTAGGGCTTTTCTACTACAACCCTACCTACCACCCTTAAGTTGAAAATCTGTGACCTGCACCTGTTCGCATGTCTTATAGCTACACATGAGAGCCAATCCTTCTCCATGTTTACCGTGTTTATCATTATTATAGAGTTTTTTTTTCGAATTGACTAGGCTATTGACCTAGCAAGATCTTAACAGCTTCACCGGACTGCAAAGGCGAGCGCTTAAGGCACTCAGCCGATTTTATTTTGACAACTAGCTCAAGGGTGCGCGGCACACCTCGGCTTGGGATGTTGCCTGATTCATGCAATTCGTGACCTATCTGAGCTAACCTAAGCTTAGCTACATATTTATACTTATATGAGTTATTGAAACATATACGTGTACCAAACATACATACCTCAACAACTCTTATATGTATTTTGTGTTGGATATTTTTTCTAAACTGTTTCAGTTCAATAAAGGAAAAACAAAAATAAAAACCCTTCCACTATCATGTGTAAGTATATGTGCGCGCACGCTTCTGGAGGTGATATGTGTAATATTGTTGCAGTGATGTAAGATTTAGATTACTATAGAGACTAGTGGGCGCCCAGAGGTCGACATTCGACCATAGTTCATTGATTTTTTTAAGTTTGAATTTTATTAGGGTTAATATCATTGTTGAATGTAGAATGAAAAAGGGTAATTGGAACGTAAGAGTAAAATAATACGTACAGTCGAGCATAGCAACCTCCTTCATAACCTTTTTTTGACAGATGTCAAAATGTCTATTTTATTTACGTGTGTGTATATGTTGTGTAAAATTGAAGCATTAGTGTGAGTAATGCATATTTTAATTAATTTAATGTACTTCTAATGCATTTTATATAAAATAAATAGCTTTCTGCACTTCTCCTCCATATAAACTTTAACTATGCACTATTTCACGTATTAGTTTATTTTTTTGGTTGGATCTCATAATTATTTAATTAATCTTAATTAACAATAGATAGGTATTTTAAGTTTATATTTACGACTTGGGCGCGAAGTAAGTATAGCCGGGAAACTTGAGGCCTGGCTGTGAAGACCAGCGCCGTTTACAAAGGCGGCAGTACGCTGACGCCAGGTCTCATTGTCATAGTTGATTGTTTTATTGTTTAAGGGTTTTTTTTTTGTAAACTTGTATTTTTTTTTATTGTAGCACGGCAAAATGACTGCACTATAACTGATGGTAAGCACAGTACAATCCAAAAACAATGGCGACCACCGAGTGACACAATACCCATCGCCGGTCGCCGCTGTCATGCCGGTCTGCGAAAAGCTGGATATGCACAGAATGATCCCGAAACGCGACCCGCAGGAGCGAATCACTATGACGGGCTGTTTCGCCATATACATAGTGGTTGCGACCCAGTCGGACTGTACAGCCCTACCACCCCGCTTTCGCCATTGCCTCGTTCGTTATTCAGCAGGGTGCACCACGTGCAGGTGAGGTTGGCTTGGGTGTCTCAAGTCTTATGATGTTATTCGACAC
>MU158705.1:1823791-1850912 GCA_015888305.1 Antheraea pernyi
TTCGTGTGCCGCGAGCGCCGCAGCGAACTGTCGCACGGCACGGCACGACCGCACGCATACCCACGCGCACACCTCCACCATACGATTCACCCCTTGGTATCTGTTACACATACCCCCATGTAATCTATAAATGAGTCGTTATATTTCAATCTGTGACACATGCCCGCATTTAATCTATAAATGAGTCGTTATATTTCAATCTGTTACACATACCCCCATTTAATCTATAAATGAGTCGTTATACTTCAATCTGTTACACATACCCCCATTTAATCTATAAATAAGTCGTTATATTTCAATCTTTTACACATACCCCCATGTAATCTATGAATAAGTCGTTATATTTCAATCTGTTACACATACCCCCATGTAATCTATAAATGAGTTGTTATATTTCAATCTGTTACACATACCCCCATGTAATCTATAAATGAGTCGTTATATTTCAAAATCAGCTAGATCCATTTTTTTTATGTGAAACTTCTATAGGCACGGTTAAACCTATTTTTGGCTTGGTGCGACGTGGCGGCGCAAAACAAGAACTTTGCACTATTAATGAAAAACTCAAAAACCTTTGCAACCCTATCTGTATAAACATAAGATTCAAATTGTTTTGTCGGCCACTCGTTGTACTAGTGTTACGCGGCACCCGCCGACGACCTAGCGTCCTTTGGTAAATGTCGCCAAACACACCGCGCCTGCGCCTAGTTGAATTATTGTATTTAATAATCACGAAAATACGTAAAGATGAAGTGGGTGAAAATCAAATAAACGATTTTTCACCCCCTTAGGGGTTGAATATTTTCTTCAAATATATATGGGACCACCTCTGAATATAATCAATTCAAATAAAAAAAGAATCATTAAAATCGGTTCATAATTGACGAAGATATCGATTAACAAACATAAAAAAAAAAAAAAAATACACACAACCGAACGTAGTAACCTCCTCCTTTTTCGAAGTCGGTTAAAAATGAATATTTGTGTAATAAAATAAATAAACATTCATTATTTTAGGGAACAAATTTGTAATGCTTTATCTTTTCATTATTCCATAGCTTAAGCTTAGATTAGCTTAGATTCGGCGGTGAAAAAGAAATAGTTATATGTTGCTTAGATAAGTGCATTGACGGGGCAGCCATCAAAAATAAGCTAGCAAGTCAAGTTTTAACAAGACGCTGTCGAAGCGCTTATGACGTATCTACAGCCTTTAGGTTATAATATCATTACCGAGAATGAAAATCAAATTTTGCCGTTACGTTTTTAGTCATTTTCTTATCGTCTTCAAAAGATCTTGAAAAATGACGTAAACTATTAGGAACGGCTAAAATTGGATTTAGCTTATTTTGAAACGTAACGACACATGTCGGCGAAAAGTTTTGTTCTACCGTCGAAAAATTATGCGTACCGACAGAAATATTATGTCCTACCCTCTAATACGAAGTAAGTTTATAAAGGGCGTAGTGAGATACGCGAGGGATTATTTTTGCCCGGAGTGTATTCTATATGTAAATGCTAGTGGTAAATGTGATCAAAATGGTTTGACAATTCGGCGGGATGCTTTTCTGGTGATTTCTAAGAATGCACAACGGTCGGAAAGATATGGAGAAAAAATAGGACTCACCTTTCGGGTATTATCACGGTCGTAGGAGGCCTCCTCTTGTTTCACTAACACTTCGGTTCGCACGTTTCACTTCTACTCTCTAATTATATTAATGAATGTTTATAATGTAATTTATTATTAATAGTCGATCACAGAGATGTGCGCCATAGTCATTATGTATTCGGACTGACTTAAGCACCGGTGAGGGGGTTGGGGGGAGGAATTATGACACTTGATGGATTTAAAGAAGGACGGATAATACCGTTGTGCATTGTAGTGCTTCTTAACCATTTTAGCCTAAACACTATATATGCCGATTAATATATTTTTTTATTAAATTGACTACGCTATTGACCTGACGGGCCTACAGCTTCACCGGACTAACTTAGGCGAGCGCTTAAAGCACTCAGCCGATTTTATTTGGCAACCAACTCAAGGGTGCACGGCACACCTCGGTTTGGGATGTTGCCTTGTTACGCAACATAGCAGATCTAACTATTCATACATATAGGAATTAGTGACGCTTACATGAATTTTCTAAGAACTCAAAATCACAAAATCTTCCCTAATTAACTCCATGACGTAGACTAAGCAAATACACAACCATGGATTTCCTAATGACCAAAAATTAGGATCCTCAAAAGCGTGTGTCAACGTCTCAAAGTTATTATGTATCATCAAAGTATATGGTATTCTGTAAAAAAACATGATTAAATCACAATAACTGACAATTTAAGTAAATTGTCAGTCTTCAACAATGTAAAAACAAACGTATTTTTACAAGTAAACAAAATAATTAACCTGTCTTCAGCTTCGTCATCTGTATCTTTACTGTCCTTCATAAGAATGTTTATTGCAGCGACAAAGTTGTAAACTACCTTCGCTTCGAGGTACACCTGAAATATTTACAAGTATGATGGTTTTATATATACAGATAATGAAAATGTTCAATAGAAACCAATTATAATTATGATATGTTATATTATATCAGTAAACGTAAACGTAAAAAATATTTGAAAGAGAGTCAAGTTTTCAATAAAAATATTTTTTTTTTCGTAAAAATCTATGAGATGTCTATACCAGTCGGTGGTACAATTTTCTGTCAATAAACTAATTTAAAGCGCCATCTGTTCGAGACTGATGACACTAACAATGAGTAACAATAATCAACATTGACAATCAGTCATCGACTGAGTGCCTTAAGCGCTCGCCTTAGTAGTCCGGTGAAGCTGTTAAGACCTTGCTAGGTCAATAGCGTAGTTACTTCGAAAAAAAAGACAATCAGTCCTTACTAACAGTATAAATGCGAAAGTAAATCTGTCTGTCTGTTGCGCTTTAACGCCAAAACTACTGAGCCGATTTAAATGAAATTTGGTACACAGATAGTCTAAAACCTTAGAAAGGACATAGGTTACTTTTTAATGCGAAAAAAAGTTGTAAAGTGTTAAAGGTTGTAAGGGATAGAAAAGGGGGATGAAAAGTTGTATGGAAGTATCTTCATTTTTAGAACTAAAAGCTTGGAACTTATTTTTTAGGCTGTTTATTCGATATAAATAAATATGATATTCAAAATTTGTATAAGTTTTACACCCTCAAGGGTGTAAAATAACAATAGGAAATAGGGGATGAAAGTTTGTATGGAAATATGTAAGGTTCCGCTCCGATTTGAAAAATTCTTTCAGTGTTAGATAGCTCATTTATCGATAAAGGCTATAGGCTATGTATCATTATGCTATGACCAATAGTAGCACCAATGAAGAATGTTTGAAAACGTTTTTTTTTTTTCCATCGAGAGCTTCCACTGCGTTTTAGTTAGCCTAAAGTCATTATTCCACGCGGACGAAGTCGCGAGCAGAAGATAGTTTATTTATAATTAAAGAATATTGAGGCCATTAATCGAAATATAAATGATACTATCTCTCAAGTTGAACCAAATCGTAAATAAATACCAGTTTTCATGATGATCGGTTGAGTAGTTTCGGAGTTCATAGTGGACAAACATGACACTGGATTTAATATATATTTAAACTATTTAGTAAGGGAATTCTACTAACATCTTGTATATTGAGTAGAGTGTGCCGGGGTAACGTGGGCACTAAGGCGGGAAGGGCTAATAAAGCAGCAACAGCGCCGCAGACACGGCCGCCCCGAGATCCTCGCGCTGCGCTACCGACCACCCCAACTACCATACTCACCTGACAAATAAATACCATTTAAATAGCATCTTACTTGGTAAAAACAGAGAAATTTGCGATTTCTTATGTTTACCACACTGTTTGAGATGAGAAATTAGCTCCTGCCCTACATATTCCCTCTCTCCTACGATATATGGGCCTTAAAACAGAACAGAGATATTTGCGAATTCTTATATTTACCGCATTATGTGGGATGAGAAATTACCCCCTGCCTAGCATAGGCCCTCCTTCCTACGATCTATGGGCCTTAAAACAGAACAGAGAAATTTGCGAATTCCTATGTTTACCACACTATGTGAGATGATGAATTACCCCCTGAGAAATTACCCCTAACATAGTCCCTCCCTCCGACCGTATATGGGCCTTAAAACAAGAGTGTATGATTTAAGTAACTATTTTTGTTCCCGGAGTGCGAAATACTGTACATCAAGTAGTATAAAAATGGGTAAATTACAGTAAAAAGTCTATATAATAAGTCTTCCATCGTTCATGCACTGAGAAACTTGCTGAAAAAATATTGATTAATTTTCTTTAGTTTTACTTCTTCAGACATTCGGTAATTATCTAAAGAAAACCTGAACAACATATTCGCTCTATATAATTTTAAAATGAGAGTGAAAAAGCATTTCAGCAAATTAACTATCTGTGGAAATAGCCACCAGTGGTTTCTGATATTTCTGGAGTGCATTATTACACTCTCCATCAGGTACTGTAAAGTTATTTTACCAATATTTACCCATATAGCATAAAAAAAGGTAAAGCTGAAAACCGTCTTATATAAATAAACTAGTAAAGATTAGTAAAGGTAACTGCAATTATCCAAATATCACTTAAAAATTACTAGATAAATTTCTAACAATCTTATAAAATTTTGTCTGATGACAAATGCCTTTTTATTTTTCCAATAAAGATTTTCTTATTCATTTGTATATACGTGAAATTGCATTTAATACATTCTGATAAAAAAGAAATTGTTTAGGATTTAATAGTACTATAAAGGTTCTTTGTTTCTTTTTCCAAAGACATCACACAGTTAATTTGTTAGATGAAGGAATTAAGTCCATTGTGTGTTCATAATATACTAATCCTATTTCTAATATCATAATAATAGAAATATACTTTCAAATACTTTACCATATTAAGTTGAGTGAGAGATTCAACATCTCCATTCATGACCTCACTTATATTAGAGTTAAGAAACGCTTCCCATTCTTCGAGTTCTATAGACGAAGGCTCTTTACCTGCAATACAATAATTAGATACAAAACATATACTATAACAAATATTATAAAAAACAAGGCATGTCTAAAAAAAAAACAATAAAAAGCTAACAACAAGCAATGTTCCCCCCAGACAGTCACAAATCAGAGTACTGACCGTGCCCAATGTTGCACAACTTTGGTAATCGGACAAGAACGGTGTTCTCAACAACTCATGCGACACGGTGTTAACCCCTACCACATTTTATAACACAAAAAGTTTGCCGAACAGAATTTCAAAGCCTACCCATAAGAAGTTTCACTTCAATAATAATAAATAATATTTTACTACCATCATTTGGTTCTTCTGATTGAAGGATTCGGTCATTATCAGCTACATCCTTGTCGTCAGATGTTTCTTCTATTATTTCACATTTTTCTATATCTTCATCCTTTTCTTCCTTTGAACATTTTTCATAGTCGTCCACAATATCTGGTATTTCGACTGTTGGCTCACTGATTCTTCTTTGACTATCGCCTTTACTTTTATCCCAGCTTTTAATATTGAAAGATCTCTTAATGCTTCTCGTTAATTTGTTCCCGCCACTGGCAAATCTTAATTTATTCCTTGAGAACTGTAATATTTTCTGTTTATAAGAAGGCGGGACACTTTTACTGAGACCAGATTTACAACTGACATCACTACTACATTTAGTCGAACTTTTAGGATTCTCCAAGCTTTGTGATGCAGTATCAGTGGACTTTGCCTTTTGCTTTGCATTTTCAATTTCTTTTTTACTATCATTATCTGTTATATCTTTGCGTATTTCTGCTTTTTCAATGCATTTTTCTTCATCTATTTTATCCATTTTATTTATATGTGTATCAGTCTGCTTTTTATTAACGACCATTAACTGCGCCATGTTATTTTCAAGGTTGCCAACAACAAGATTTGAATTATCCATTACATTATATTCATGACGAAGTAGTTTTGCATTCGCTGCAGTTATCAGGTTTGCCTGATCTTCGTCATCAGTTTTGAGACTGTCTCTTACACTGAAAGCACTCGTCGCTCTGACACTGTCATCATCTGAGATTGGAACACATTCCATACCCTGCATTACTCGAACATTTTTTATATCATGCTCCCTCGTACCCTTTTTTGCAGCATCGCATTCCATTTTCATTACTCTGGAGAATATATTCTTTAGATAATTATTCTTAATAGGAAAAATAATATTACTATGGGAATACCTCTAAATATGATTATATTTTTACTAAAATTACCTCACATTACTGCTGATCTTTTCTCTCTGTAATTGTTTAGCTTCCTGCTGGCTGTGTGTCAATGGTTTAGTGAATGGTGACTCACTTTGAATATCTTCAGATAGTATAAGGACATGTCCAACCACAAATGGGTGTTCCAAAATCTCTGGCCAGCTCATCCTTTTAATTGGATCTTTATGAAGTAGGCCCTTGAATAAAAAAAGATGTAATTATGTAAAATAATAAAAATCTATATTTGAATCCTAGCAATGAAGGGTGGCAAAATTGGGAGGCAGTAAAAAATAGAAGATATATGTGACAAAAGAAAAAAGTCTCTGTTAATCTTATGGACTTTCATTAATTTAAACTCACCCAAAGATGTTTTTAAAATATTTAGTGATAATTTATGGACACAATAGAAAATTACCAGTTTATCCTTTCTTGCCTCTTTTATATTTGATTGATTGAAGGTGGATTGATTGATATTTGATTGAAAGCGGAAATCCAACAATAAATATTATACTGGACTTTACTTTGCACTTCCGCTCGCCCACCTCGCATCAGATGAGTTAAAATCGATCCGAAGAAGCTCCGTGCCCAAGTGAAATATGTGTAATCGATTGTGTAAGACGTGGTAGTGGCAAATCAATGTCAGGCGGAAGTGCAGAGTAACGTCGACTATAAATATTGACTCATTTATATGTTACTGCAGAATATGTTATCAATATTTTTGCAAAACGAAATAAACAAAACAGAAACATAATAGAATATTATACCTGTAAAAATGATCGTGCATCCACACTTATAAAACTAGGCCACTGAACAGGCTTGTGTCTTATCATTCGTACTAACTGCCAGATTGACATTGTGCAAAAAGGTGGCTGTCCAGCTATTAGCTCATATACTATACAGCCGAGAGACCAAAGATCAGCCTGAAATTTATAAAATAGTACATTATACATATATAAGTAATGTCTTCTCACAACATATTTTCTATAGACTTATGTTTTACATATGATTGAATACATTTTGTATAAGTACTAGAAAAAGATTTTCGACCAATTGTAATAAAAAGAAATTAAAATATGGAATTAAATAACTTTCAAAAAATTCACAAAATCAGTATGCCTTACAAGTAATATATGTATAGCAAAAAATGATGTTCATTTCATTATGTTACTATGAAATAATATTTGTTTTAAGAATCTATATATTAATATGTGAACCCCAAACTTCGTATCCCTTTTTGAGAGAAATGCGCGAATGGATGAATGTGAAACTTGGCATTTATTTTATATAAAATACATTAGAAGTACATTAAATTAATTAAAATATGCATTACTCACACTACTGCTTCAATTTTACACAACATATACACTCATGTAAATAAAAGACATTTTGACATCTGTCAATAAAGGACTTCAAAATAGGTTGTGAAGGAGGTTGCTATGCTCGACTGTATGTATTATTTTACTCTTACGTTCTAATTACCCTTTTTCATTCTACATTCAACAATGATATTAAACCTAATAAAATTCAAACTTTAAAAAATCAATGAACTATGGTCGAATGTCGACCATTGGGCACCCACTAGTATAAGATAATTGCTCTAGTTTTTCCCTTAAATAATGTCTTATAAAAAAAAGTAGTCCGGTGAAGCTGTCAAGGCCTTGCTAGGCCAATAGTGTAGTCAGATTGAAAAAAAAATTACTGAACATCAATTAATCCACTATATATTTTTTGTCCATACATTTTGTTTTATCTTATAGATGTAAGTTGTCTTCCATAAGTACTTATAAATAGATAATAAAACGTTGAAAGCATTACTTGATGGTCATATGGTTTTTCATCAATCAATTCCGGTGCCATATATAAGGGTGTACCTTTAATAGATGTCAGTATATGCGTTGCATTTGTCATAATTCGAGCTAAACCGAAATCACAAAGTTTGGCACGGCCACTTGCATCTAAAAGGACGTTCTGAGGTTTTAAATCCCTAAAACAAAAGATAATAAAAATTGAATGTTGGAACAATGTCCGCATAGAACCTAATTTAAAAAATAGTGACTAACAAAATCTTCTGTATGTATTAAATCCATCTACTTATCTACTTTTCTCTCTTACATAAGTTGATTTTAATGAAACAAAGACTAAGTTGTTCTCGAGGATATGCCTTGTCATTTTCTTGGCGAGGTTTTATCGTGAACCCAGTACTTCAGCAGCTATGCGTGTTCATACAAACAGACAAACAGATAGACAGACATTTCTAAAAATAAATGAAATGTATTTTATTATTTATTCCTAGACAGCTACAACAATTTTTTTCATGATAATCGAAAAAGTATGGACACTTTAGATTTACATTCTAATTATATGTATAGATGGAGTACAGCATGTTAAAACAGGAACCATTCGAACAAACACTTCGACTATTCTTTCTCAATGGAAGTAGTTCACACAATATCACACAATAGAATAAGACAAATAATATTATTTGCTTCTTTAGTAATATTTGACTTTCATGATTAAGTACTTTAGACATAAAAAAATATTGCATTTTTTTTTAACTTTATTTTTGGCAACCAATCTTTTAGATTATTACTGCCATTGTCAAGTAGTTAATAGTATTACAAGTTCTTCTTCTATTCCATTTTCGGTGATCAGTCTTCTAGTAAACTATTGCTGCCATTATCAAGAGATATTAAATAGTAATATTAATATTAGATATTAAAAGTTTCTTGATATAATTTTAATGAACTAACAAGATGGTGGCCAACTTGTTACAACTTTCCATGGAATAATATTGCACTTGAATATTAACTTAAAATAATTATTATAGTTACTTACTAAAAAGTATTATTCAAGATTTCTAATCTAATAGTTATTGTTAAAATTAGTTTTATTAATTACACTGAACAAAGCATCAATGAATCATTTTGAGTGTTCAACTTTATATCTTGAAATACTTTAACACTGCTATCAGTGATACAGTAGTCATAGGTAGATAAACTTTTTTTAGGTGTTTTCTATGAGTGTAGACAGGGAGTTTTTGGCGGGATTTTAGTCTGTCACATAGTGGATTTTATATTTTCTTCATAACCTTGTGTTACTTGACTCTATATTGTGTAAAATTGGTGGTCTTTTATGTAATATAGTTTATTTATTGTGCATAAGTTAAGTGAATGGAAAATAATACCACGGAGCATGAATTCTGAGATGCCACAAAAATTCCCTGGAAAGTTGCAAAAAGGATGCCTCCATCTTGTTGGAACATTAACATTGACATTGAAATGATCGCACAACAGTAACTTGTAATGCTATTAACTACTCGATAAGGGCAATAATAATCTGAAAGATTGGTTACCAAAAATATAGTTAAAAAACAATATAAAAAAAGTATAGACAGGTATTGTTTTTAATATTTTCTCTACATTTTGTTGAGATGCATTGCACACTCCTTCATTACTTTTCCAGTAGGGTGTCACCTCCACAAAAGTCACTAAGGCAGGGCTGTCCCTGCAAATCCTTCAAACTGCACCATTGACCATTATAATTAGCATAATAATATAAAAATGAATAAATATGAGGCAATAAGTACCTGTGAAGGACTCTGTGCGAATGTAAATAATACAATGCTGATACCAAATCACATGTAACTTTTTTAACTTGTTCTTCATTGAGACAACCTTCTTTTGCCAAGATACTATGGAGTTCTTTCTCAGCATATTCTGTGACAACAACTAATTCCGACTCGGTATCAAAACTTTCTATCATACGAATTATATTTGGATGGTTTAGCTGTTGTTGAATATCACATTCCTGTTTTAAATTCTTCAAGTCTTTTGATGATCGTCCTTTCTGTAGAATTAATTAAAATTGCAGTGAAAATACATGCAAAGACATGAAAGTATTAGTTCAGTGAAACTAGCGGCACGTCCAATAACGGACAGTCAGGTGGAAAAAATAAAACATGAAAGTAATTTATAGTAACAAACCTTTCGTATAACTTTTAGCGCTACAATTGCATCCGATTCCTTGTGTTTCGCTTTAAAAACACGTCCAAATGATCCTTCCCCAATAAACGAAATTACTGTGTAACTCTCCATATTCTATTAGAATTAAGAAGTTAATAGGAAAAGCAAATCATTTTGAAATTCAACATATTATGTGCATGTATACAATTAAAAAGATGATACAGAAAATTGTTTACCAGTGTAGCCAGAAGCTTCGTGTCGAAAGTTACGTCTTGAAAATTACATTGTCTTTTTTTTATTATCAAAAACTCTTTTCTGTAGTGCGACCGTTTTCAGATAATTTAAAAAAGAAGGAGATCTTAATTTGATTGTTTAATTATACTTTTGTATATACATGTTACGAGATAACTTTGTTAGTTGTGAACAAATTTTGATGATTGTTTTTTTTTATAAATTATGTCTTTATAGTTAAAGGTACTCTGTAGGTTTAAATGATTTTAGATTATGGAAAACTTATTGAAGTTATTATTAAAATTAGTGTTTAATAAATTTATGGAATTATTTATTATAAGAATTTACCAAAGACGAATAATACTTAATGTGTTCTATGAATAAAAGTAACCCTTTGAGGGTTTCTAGGATCTTCCTTAGCACGCATTAAATTAATTATTCGTTACAATTATTTTAAATTAAACAGAATAATATCTCTAAACAAGACATGATTATAAAGTTAGCTATAATGGATAATTTTACTGATTGAAAACATACATTAATTTGTTAAGAAGAAAAAGACTCTACTTAAATACTTTGTTTTACCCTCTTTACGTATAATCTTATTAAATAATATACAGTAATCTTATTAAATAATATACAGTCTAAGTAATTAAAGAATCAAGCACCAAAAAACATTTAAACGAATATATGAATAAAATGAATACAATTTTTGATTTAAGTTAAACTGAGTTGAAATTTTGAATGAATGCTATTTGTGATGAAAAAAGATATTTATTTATAAATAATTTTTTACACGTATGAACTAATCTGGTAGTGAGCTATTTCCTAATTATGAAGTAGTCACGGTTTTACATAAAAAAGTTAAAGTCGAAAATATACATTTTTCTACAACATTACTTGAAAGAGATAGATTTCATATTTAATTCAGGTATGTTTTAGATTATTTCATTGTATGGTATAATAAAATAAAAAAGTGTGTGTGTACTTATGTATACTCGTTAGAAGTTATACTTCTTTGGCGTAACAACACAAAAATCTTTTCAAAATGTTTATCTTTCGCTTTATTCTACGTTTGTAGAAAAAACGATACTAACAATATAAAAAAGGTATTTAATACATTGAAAGTTTTGATACAAAGAAACAAAATGTTGACTATAGCTAACTTTAGGATGTCGGTTTTTCGCTACGGTGTGCGCGCGCATCGTTATTACTTCAGGGTGTCGGTTTGTCGTGAAGGTTTGCGAGCACATCGTTAACATTTACTGTCATCATTTTTCTCTAACGCGCCAAAAGAAGTATAACTTTAATAAAAAATCATCTCCAAAATAACGAAAATTGTCAATAAAATTACATTTATTTTATATATATATATTATATTATTGTTACACGAGAGAAAAAAATGTTACGAAATATGCAAAACTTGACGCCTTCGGGTAACCCTGTTATTTACATCACTTTTTATTGTTAAAACTGTTTAGAGATGGGTAACTCAGTGAAAAGCCTTGCGCTAACTCAGTAGCTCACGCGCAGTTAAGTGCGCCGGCTCACTGCGCTAACTCAAAATTGCGCCATGGTGAAACAACAACAAAATGAGAATATGCCGAGTGAGCACCGTAATGCGCGCTATATGCACGGTCACAGGTATTTAGCACAAAGAGCGCACAAACTACGATGGCTCATTGTTCACTTATCGAGTGAAAGAAAAAATGAATAATATCGGGCATAAATACACTTGACTGTGCTCGTTCAGGTATTATATGTGTTATGCATGTTTATGGTAAGATAGCATGTCCAAAAATGATGTATTTCAATAAATTTTTGTCGTTGTTACTTCAACGTACTTTAGAACACAAAATAACAATACTTTTGTACACTAAAACACAATAAGAAATTAAAATAAATCAACCATGTATTTCTTTCAACTAGTCCCCATAGAATCGATTATAGTTCATTCGTTTTGATTTTCGAACGTAAACGTATTCCGTCATTTGTTTTACACACAGCTGTCAACTCGGCCATCTGTCAAAATAAAACCTTATGGGCAGAACACTGCTTGGATTCCAGGCCATTGCGGTATCTCTGGGAATGAATCAGTGGATTCTTGCGCAAAGAATGTTGTCCAATCTGGTTCCTTGAACTATTATAGACTATATATGCAGAACGTAGTTCTTGAGCTAAAACTAGATTATTAGAAGCATGGCTAAAGGATTGGAATTTTCCAGAAAATATAAGGGAAAATCTTACTTGCGGTTCTTTCCAAAACGAAGTTCCCAAGAACCACGATTTTTAAAATTCCCATATCTAAGTAAGACCGTTACTTCCATCATCTGTCGTCTTCGTCTAGGTCATACTTTTACACCAGTGCATCTATCTAAATTAATGATTAGGGACCATTCTCTCTGCGACTTCGGCCTAGACGATGGTTCCCCAGATCATATACTCTTTAATTGTTCAAAAAACAGATTCTCCCTTTTTGATGTCCCTCCTTATATTCCCCGTCCTACTATCCTTACGTGTGTCTTAGCTTTAGTGAATAATAACCCTTTAATTTTACATTTCTTGTCATTATTTATTAAAATTAACAAAATCAAACTTTAATCAGATTGAATATTTCTTAATCAATATGTATCTAAGTTTGCTTATATGTATATTTGTTGGAAACATATAATAACTCGGTCTGAAGACAAATTAATTATCTTCATTTTCGAATTTCATTTTTTAATCGGTCTCCTTCGTTTATGACACTGTCTGCCACAGACAGCGCACACTCTGTATCTACATAATATTGGCGGAATTGTGTATTGCTTACACACGGCGCCATAAATTAAAGAAGAAGAAAAAGAAGTAAGGTGAAATCTAGAAAGTAAAGATTACCTGGGTATAATTCCATTTACATTTCACAGAGTTGCTGTTTATAAAAATGATATTCGAATTTCCCGGTCCTGCGCTGTGCGCCAACTCATTTTGAAAAAGTGAGTTAACACATCCAGCGCAGTAAACTGAGTTGGCGCAATCGCGCGGCGCAGCGCAGTGTTACACATCCCTAAAACTGTTATTCCCGACCTTAGGCCCGACCTTAAAAATACCAAAAGCTAAGGTAAATTTTTATAATTGGATCATTTGTTCATACTGCGCGATAAAACGATTGTAGCGATAGGTATCTAAATTTTTCCGAACATATCACAGTTTGTGACATTCGAGGGCAGATTAATTATGTTATTTTTTATTTCCGCTCTACCTGTAACCAACGTTACCCTACCTCAAATTCGACACTAGCTACTGCCCTGCGTATATCTCATTAAAAATATTTTAAGTTTGTTTTGTATTAAGCTCTTGATAACATCACGCGCAAGCCCGAACTTACGGCTATATACAGAGCGGCCAAAAAGACCGACGAGGACCGAGGAGGATTACCAAATGAATTATTAAATTACCTACTTATTTAGTAATCTACATAAAAACAACTGCATGCAGTACGTCCGAACGTCGCTACGGAAACCCGTCAGCAGTATAATTGATTTCGGAGCTAACAACGTTGAATTGCAAACATCATAAATTACTTTGATGAAAGCATATATTTAACACGCTCAAGTGAATATAGATGAAAGAAAATAGAACAATATTCTTAATTCAAACGATCGTAAAGCACGCGAACGCGACTGTTCGTTGCCGTTATATTCGACAGCAAACGGTATTCGATACGAGTGGATTTGTTGACGCATTGTTGTTAAACTATTTATAGTCGGATTAGCCGGCAACCAGCTGTATGAAATAAAACTCTAAATCGCATACACACAATAAAACAAGAGCACAAACCAACGTAGAGTTCGGATGGGAGCATTATTTTACGTTGAAACGTATCATTCGACAAGCGTGCTCCATTCTTTAAACAAATGAGGAGAGATGAGCGTAGGTGAATGTGTATATTAGAGTTTTTCAGAAATCCATATTTCTAAGTAGATTGCTAACAAATAATACGTCGACTAGGGAAAACAAGTCCAACGTTAAATGGTGAAAAATTATTGTAATATTACTGGGGAAAAATATTAACCTTATTTATTGTTTTTGAGAGATTTATTACCCTACTGGCTGATGCCTGCAATTTCGTTCTCATTCGTGGTTTGTTTCACTTGAACTACGTGTTTCAATTATATAGAGGACTGTTTTTTTTTCCTCGAACTGACTACGCTATTGACCTGACAAGGTCTTTACAGCTTTATCGGACTTAGGACTGTTTTTTGTCGGTTTTTTAATTGTAGCTTCGACATTGTAACCTATAGATTTTTTTACAAACTTTAGGTTACCTCTTTTAAATTATCTCGTTATTGTTTGCTCCTAAAGGAAAAGCGTAAAAAACCTAAATGATAACCTGAAAAATCGTTGCTCTGGCAGTAATAATATCGTCAAAATCAGTTCAGATGATTCGCAGAGTAAACCGTTTACAAAAAACAGACTCTTCAATTTAATTTACATATAACGTGTATTGATTTTGTATTGTATGTTTATATTTATTTACAATCTGTCCATTTTCTTTGCAGATATAAACCGTTTTTATGGATTAAATAATGAATGCCAATAGTTCTATTTTTAGGTTATTTTCCTCGATGAAGGTTCAAAGCCTTGCAATTGATCCGAAGCTTCCGGGTTAGGAAAATATCCTGTGTAAACCATAGTTAGTTGGTGGGGCTTTTTCTTAGTTCGCCTGATTAGTAAGTTGAAAATCTGTCGCCAAACACCCATAGGTGTGTCCCAGCAGCTGCAATTGAGAGCTATGAGATTGTGGTCAAACGCTAAGATTTTTTTTTCGAACTGACTACTCTATTGACCTAGCAAGGTCTTAACAGCTTCACCGGACTTCTAAGGCGAGCGCTTAAGGCACTCAGTCGATTTTATTTAACAACTAGCTCAAGGGTGCACGGCACACCTCGGCTTGGGCTGTTGCCTGATACATGCAATTCGCGACCTATATGAACTAACCCAAGCTAAGCTAACTATTCATACATATATGAGTTGTTGAAACATATATGTGTACCAAGCATACATCATACCTCAACAACTGATATATATTTCATATCGGATAATTTTCTAAACTATTTCAGTTTGATAAGGAAAAAAAACCCTTCCACTTTCATGTGTCAGCGTGTATGCGTGCACGTGTGTGGAGGTGATATGTGTAATGTTGTCGCAGTGATGTAAGATTTTGTATCACAGTAGCGCACTCAAGGGCGTCACGCCAAGGGAACGGACCTAAGCTTGAGCCGCTGCCGAGGGGGGTCTAATCTGGTACCAAACGCTAAGACATATAAATAAAATATACTTCTTCACCGTCAACTTAATGGTATTGATAATTAAATTCAAGTCGATAAGTTTATATGAATAAATATGTAAAAGTGCATTTCTTTACTTTTAAGAATCACTAGTTGTTATTCACTGATTGTTTTGAAATTTAACAAAATGACAGTTATATACACGGATAGAACGGGCGACAGTTTGTCTCAACAGAAGTGTCTTGTGTCAATGCACCACGTGCTATTTAGAAAAATTTGTTCATGCATTTACACAGATAAATATTCGATTGTACTTCAGCGTTCGTTCGTTAACCCTATTTTAGTTTGTAATTTGGAAATTTTCTTGTATATATCCATAAATCTAAAACGATGTCTCTTCAGTACATAATAATGTTCGCTTTGATATGTTACTTTATAACCGTGCTGAATTCAAATTGTTTTACGAACTGTAGAGTTCATAACTGGAGCTCAAAATAGCCACTCTCGTGTTTTCCACTGCTCATAAAAATGAAATTGATTTATACTCCTGTTCATTTGTATTGGCAGTCACCCATTGCGTATATATTATAGGACTGAATAGCAGTCGTGTTCAATAACAATAAATTATTCAATATTTAATATATGGACGTGAACTATACATGTTAGTCATGTACCGACTTTCGAGAGTAGAGTTATAAAGGTTTTTTAACGTCATAAAAATAAAAGAACTATGATAAAAGATACAGTTTTCAAAGAAATGGCCTATCTGTTGACGTTCCTATACCTAGTTGTATTACACGGGAAGATACGTTGTCAAGGAATTTTGTTATTTATATAGAACAGGCGTCCGCCGCAATTTCGTTTGCATTTGTATCTTTATAAATTATGGTACCATACATTATCTTTGTGTAACGGAAAGGTTTATACGACACAGATCGCTAGATTTATTTAAACCTACTTGACTTTTACTGCTATATTCGGGTCAATTTAAATAATATGTACATATTTTATAATCAATCTATAAGCTATGTTACTGTGAAATTTCATCAAAATCCGTTCAGTAGTTTTTACTTGAAAGAGTAACAAACATTCATCCATTCTCACAAAAATATACTCGTTTGTAATATAACTAGCTTTTACTCCCTAGACTAGACTAGACGTGTCGACTCGACATGCGTTTATGATTTGCTTTACCACACGCAGGCTATATAACTAGTTATTGCAAAATTAATAGTGTGAAAATATTCTGTGTTAAAACAGCGACGTATATCAGTGTTCATGACGCTTGTTTGAACGGTACGATATTGATGTGCTACAGCGCCATCTGGTAGCGAGTTGTTGTAAAATGAATAGAATAAAAACTCTATGAGCAAACGACTTAGGTGTATAAACTTTCACAGCAATGAATTAAACGGTATTGAAGTTTATCAATGTGAGACATAACATCAATTTTTGTATATACATACATTTTTGTATGTACATGTAGATTAACAATTGTCCATCGGCTTCGTTGAATGAAAAAAGAGTATCCTACATTCTATTCCATGGCAAAATTGACTTCTTTATCAAATTACATTAATATACGTCCATCTGCTTGAATTGGATTGATGGACAAACATTCAAACAAACATATGTTTGCATTTTTAATGTAGATGTGAGATAAACCAATTGAAAATATATACGGCAGCAATTCAATCATCAGTTCTTAAAAAATAACACTTCTGCTATTATCTAACACTGACTTGTATCGACGAGTAAATTATTATGTCTGTGATGTTTTGTTGGAAATTTTATTATGATCCAATGACGTATGATTACGTATTATTTCCTTCCCCATCACATGATAGCCTTAAATTAAATTCAAACAAATAAACGTAACCGACGTCGAAATTTGTTTTTCTTTTTTTTGTG
Organism: Antheraea pernyi; assembly: GCA_015888305.1. Lineage (NCBI taxonomy): Eukaryota > Metazoa > Arthropoda > Insecta > Lepidoptera > Saturniidae > Antheraea > Antheraea pernyi. Next base: position 1,841,441 of record MU158705.1, read on the forward strand.
GGCCAAATAAAAATCTAAAACCTCAAACCAAAGTTCTTATGTAGGAACTTCAAATCTATACATAATTCATCTATACATATATACCAAGTGAAAGGTTAAACCCTCGCGGTATTCTAGGTTATGACACTTCATGGTCACATTTAACACATAAAATAATAACATCAAAACAAATACTAATAAGCAACAAAGATAACTACTTTTAAACGTAAATTACGCCTAGGTTCAAAGAATAGTCTTAAAGGGGCGCTTTTCAAGGTTAATCACTATGTAACTGCTTCTCGTCCAAATGCCGCACGATCAAACAAGGGGATGCGGGGCGCGAGCCGAGGTCCGGGACGCGACCCGGAGTGTGCGGCACGGCGTGATTCATTCGCTTCCGATTACACCAGTTTGTGGTTGCGTAAATCACCTGATGTTGAGTGTATATCAGTTTTGCGTTTCTGGTGATAGTTAGGTCAAATATTATGCATCTATTTTTATAATTGCTTTAGAACCAGAAACGACTAATGATTATCCTGTGAAAATATTGCTGGTGTCTAACCTAGCACCCAGTATACTGGTGTAACTATCAAATGAGTGTCACGCAATATTACCACGTGTCATTTAACTATTAACAATTATTATTTCATATACTTCTTATTACTATATTTCTTTGTAGGTACGTCCTTAATTTTCAACATTAAAGTATTGTGCAAATTTCGTATTTGTAACTTTATTCTGCGGTAATATCTCGTCCATCGGCACTTTAATTACATAGATATATGATGTCATAAAATAAAAGAAGTTATACTGTGACTTCTTCGCGCTGAAAACTAGAATTAAATCATTGCTCGTGCTTGTAGTTTTCTTTATAATATTTTTGCACTGCGACACATCGTCTGTGTTATTTTTAAATGCATCTAAATTAATACGTGAAATCAGCATTACTACTAACTCCGTTTACCGTTGTATATAAACGATTATATGAACTGATAGATCATATTGTTATGTATATTATTGAATTTATATAAACGTGAACGCAAACATTTAAGCTGAAAATATGAATTAGTCAATTAAGTCGAATGTCTATAAGTCGAGCTGTTTACTGTTTATACCTAATTGGCTCCGGTGAAGCTGTTAATACCTTGCTTGGTATTATACTAATCACGTATAGTGTCGATGCAGTCAGGAATGGCAATAAATACTTCTTAGATACTGTCACTATTTATTTGGCTAGAGCTTCGCCTTACAATAACTTCCACATAAGAGTGCCTCGATATCACAGACATCTTGCCTTTTAAAGGCCCATCTATATAAGTCAAAGCGATTAACTATTTATACATAATTCCGCAAAATACTTTAAGTAACACATAAATAATAAAGTATGAACAAATTAATGTTATTTAAGTTATAGAACAATTTTATATAATTATCCTTATTTATGTATATCAAATGTGTTGACTAATCTGTGTCGACATGTATATCAGCGACATCTAGCCTTTCATGGGCGAACTATGAAGTCAACCAATATACTATTATTAATAATGATCAAACTAATGATTCAATTCTATATAATGATATCCATTCTTATTTAAGTCCCATTAAAATCTATATAATATTAATAATTCTTATTTATGTATCTTTAATATGGTGGCGCTAGTGTTAATGTGTATCTCTAATATGTTGACGCTAGCGTAGATATATATTTATAATATGGTGGCGCTAATATTAATGTTCCGGTCGTGTTGTAGTCTCGTCTCTTGAATGTGATGCAGCGGCACCGGAGGTGGGTGCTAACATTGGTCAATAGCGTAGTCAATTCAAAAAAAGAAAAACAAAAAAAAACCTAATTGACATTTTTATGGAATTAATATTTTGTATACTATGTTCTATGATATGTAGATAGTATACTAATATAGTCTATTACTATAATATACCTATAAATTTTGTTTGTTCAATTTTTTTAATTAATAAATCGGTATGTTGCATCTTTTATTACACATTTAGTACTAGGCCTTTGTTAGCGGGTTAACTCCTGTTAATGTGGATTCGATCTATCCCTAGGGAATAGTACTTATTCTCTTGATGAAAGATTTTCTGTACCCTGACAACGAGTATGGGAAATTTTATCATCATCGCTTGAGAAGTTTAGACGTGAAAGCATAATAATAAAAAAACAAATTCATTCTCACATTTATAATATTAGATAGGATGTAATTGTAATTAATTATTAATATAGTCGCTCTCTTGGTGTATTTAATTGAAACGAATTATATGTATAAATTAATATTTTTGGTAAAATCTATTCCAAAATTATAATGGGATTCGACTTTCGATATCATTACATAGTATAAAACAAAGTCCCTTACCGCGTCTGTCTGCCTGTCTGATCGCAAGAAAATCAAAAACCACTGAACGGATTTTCATGCGGATTTCACCAGTAGATAAAGTAATTCATGAGGAAAGTTTAGGTATATCATTTGTCAAGGTTTTTTTTATTATCAGGGCGGGACAAAGTCCGTCGCGTCCGCTATTTGGTATCAATTTCGAATTCGTTAAATTAATTTTAAATATATCGGATCGGATATCGAATCGATTGAAGTAGATTCGAATCATACAATAGGTCTGAACTTTTACCGGAGGAAAATAGCGTGGCCACATCATAGAAAGGGGCTGGGCAAATTCATTATGTCACCCTTACGTTGAAAGTCTGTAGCCATGCAACTAAAGTTTGTTCTGGCAGTAGCATTTAAGAGCAAGGTCTTTCCTAGACTTAGTATCTTACTGTCTAATTCATTTTTTTTTTAATATCCTGGGTGGATAAACGAACAGGTGGATCACCTGATGTTAAGTGATCACCACCGTCCATGGACACTAACAACACCAGAGGAGACGTAAGTGCGTTGCCACCCTTTGAGGGGAACAGTTAGGGTAGGGAGAGGGAGAGGAGAGAGGAGAGGGGAGGGGAGTTGGTCCTCCGGCGCTCTCACTGACCGAACGAAACACAACAATGCAAGCACTGTTACTTCACGTCGGTTTTCTATGAGAGGGTGGTACTACCCCGGACGAGCCGACCCATTCATGATGAAAGATTAGTTTCAGCGTGGCTCTACCACCATTAAAGCCACATCGTTTTAATATCAGATAAGATTATGATCAAAAACTAGATATATAAAATATTCTTTTAAAGTTAGTTTTTTGTAAAAATACATACTTAAATATATATTGTAATCAATGCCGCAGTATCAAGACCATGTCAAAAATCAAAACTTGGCTTTTAAATAACAAAACAGTATGCTGGAACGGATAGCTAATGTACATATGTGTACATTCTCATTTCATTTGTGTTTTGGCAAAAACAGAGTGGACATGGGCGAACTATGAAGTCAACCAATATACTATTATTAATAATGATCAAACTAATGATTCAATTCTATATAATGATATCCATTCTTATTTAAGTCCCATTAAAATCTATATAATATTAATAATTCTTATTTATGTATCTTTAATATGGTGGCGCTAGTGTTAATGTGTATCTCTAATATGGTGGCGCTAATATCAATGTTCCGGTGGTGGCGCTAGTGTTAATGTGTATCTCTAATATGTTGACGCTAGCGTAGATATATATTTATAATATGGTGGCGCTAATATTAATGTTCCGGTCGTGTTGTAGTCTCGTCTCTTGAATGTGATGCAGCGGCACCGGAGGGGGGTGCTAACATTGGTCAATAGCGTAGTCAATTCAAAAAAAGAAAAACAAAAAAAAACCTAATTGACATTTTTATGGAATTAATATTTTGTATACTATGTTCTATGATATGTAGATAGTATACTAATATAGTCTATTACTATAATATACCTATAAATTTTGTTTGTTCAATTTTTTTAATTAATAAATCGGTATGTTGCATCTTTTATTACACATTTAGTACTAGGCCTTTGTTAGCGGGTTAACTCCTGTTAATGTGGATTCGATCTATCCCTAGGGAATAGTACTTATTCTCTTGATGAAAGATTTTCTGTACCCTGACAACGAGTATGGGAAATTTTATCATCATCGCTTGAGAAGTTTAGACGTGAAAGCATAATAATAAAAAAACAAATTCATTCTCACATTTATAATATTAGATAGGATGTAATTGTAATTAATTATTAATATAGTCGCTCTCTTGGTGTATTTAATTGAAACGAATTATATGTATAAATTAATATTTTTGGTAAAATCTATTCCAAAATTATAATGGGATTCGACTTTCGATATCATTACATAGTATAAAACAAAGTCCCTTACCGCGTCTGTCTGCCTGTCTGATCGCAAGAAAATCAAAAACCACTGAACGGATTTTCATGCGGATTTCACCAGTAGATAAAGTAATTCATGAGGAAAGTTTAGGTATATCATTTGTCAAGGTTTTTTTTATTATCAGGGCGGGACAAAGTCCGTCGCGTCCGCTATTTGGTATCAATTTCGAATTCGTTAAATTAATTTTAAATATATCGGATCGGATATCGAATCGATTGAAGTAGATTCGAATCATACAATAGGTCTGAACTTTTACCGGAGGAAAATAGCGTGGCCACATCATAGAAAGGGGCTGGGCAAATTCATTATGTCACCCTTACGTTGAAAGTCTGTAGCCATGCAACTAAAGTTTGTTCTGGCAGTAGCATTTAAGAGCAAGGTCTTTCCTAGACTTAGTATCTTACTGTCTAATTCATTTTTTTTTTAATATCCTGGGTGGATAAACGAACAGGTGGATCACCTGATGTTAAGTGATCACCACCGTCCATGGACACTAACAACACCAGAGGAGACGTAAGTGCGTTGCCACCCTTTGAGGGGAACAGTTAGGGTAGGGAGAGGGAGAGGAGAGAGGAGAGGGGAGGGGAGTTGGTCCTCCGGCGCTCTCACTGACCGAACGAAACACAACAATGCAAGCACTGTTACTTCACGTCGGTTTTCTATGAGAGGGTGGTACTACCCCGGACGAGCCGACCCATTCATGATGAAAGATTAGTTTCAGCGTGGCTCTACCACCATTAAAGCCACATCGTTTTAATATCAGATAAGATTATGATCAAAAACTAGATATATAAAATATTCTTTTAAAGTTAGTTTTTTGTAAAAATACATACTTAAATATATATTGTAATCAATGCCGCAGTATCAAGACCATGTCAAAAATCAAAACTTGGCTTTTAAATAACAAAACAGTATGCTGGAACGGATAGCTAATGTACATATGTGTACATTCTCATTTCATTTGTGTTTTGGCAAAAACAGAGTGGACACTTTATTGTAGCACGGCTAAGTGACTGCACTTTGCCTGATGGTGAGCACAGTACAATCCAAAAACAACGGCGACCACCGAGAGATATTTATCCTCCGGCGGTCGTCGCTGTCATGCCGGTCTGCATAAATGTCTCTTCACGTTACGCTTGAAGGACCCCATGTTATAAGAATTCCCGGAAACTACTCACGTTTCTTGGAATCAGTCTAAAGCGAAATATTTATATCGTTCAATCATTCTAATTAGCAAATGCGTTTGTGCACGCAGTCTTACCTTAAATATAACACAGCATCACTTCTAAGAACTATCGAAAATATTTATTACAGGAAAACTAGATGTTTTGTTTTAGATTTCGCTTTTACTCTCGTCACTCTGTCGAATGTAACTACTTATGTTTTGAAAAAATATATAACATGAAGAGATAAAATAGATCGAGTTTCTTGCCGGTTCTTCTCGATGAGTGGGTTTTTTTTTTGGAATTGACTACGCTATTGACCTATCAAGGTCTTAACAGCTTCACCGGACTACTAAGGCGAGCGTTTAAGGCGCTCAGCCGATTTTATTTTGACAACTAGCTCAAGGGTGCGCGCACACCTCGGCTTGGGCTGTTGCTTAATACATGCAATTCGCGACCTAACTGAGTTAACCTAAGCTAGCTATTCATACATATATGAGTTGTTGAAACATATATGTACCAAGTATACATACCTCAACAACTCTTATATACCTATATTTCGTATCGGAACGATGACTGGGTTGTTTTCCGAACGAGTGGTGGTAGCAACTTTCACGTTCATGAGCGCCTTCTCAGGGCCTAAATTGAATAAAGGATATTTTGATTTTGATTTATTCCTTTTAGTACAGTTATTTTATACCTGTCGAAGAACGAGAAAAATATGCCATGATTTTAATAAATATTCATACTGTAGTTTAATAATTATAATAAATGATATTCTGTAGAAAGACAAAGTGTACAAGCTTATATGTAGAGATAGATGTTGCTTGAAGTGGTGCCTCGAGCTTGGCCGTTAAGATAACTAGTTTGACTGGAGCAATTGGAGTTTCAATTATTTTCTTGAGATCTATTATCGTTAGTATTGCTTGATGTAGAGTATAAGCGGTAGAAATCGGATGAGTAAGATTCTATTTTAGCACCAAATTACTGATTTCGAAGAATGTGGTTCAAGTAAATACAAGACAATTTAAAGAAGAATAGGTAGTATTCTAATGCAGTGTATATAGAATAATATATTTATAATCTATTTATTGAGAAATGTTGTGTAAATAGTGTAATATTTATTATTATCCACTCACTAGCTTCTGCTCGCGACTTTGTCCGCGTGATACTTTGAAAGTCACAGCCAACTAACACGCAGTAGAAGCTCTAAAAAAAACCGATTTTGAAACATTCTTCATTGGTGCTCAGCTCTTTTTAGTCTTATCGTGATGATATATAGTATATGGTCTTCCTCGATAACTGAACTGTCTATGAAAAAAATTTTCAAATCGGACCAGTTGTTCCTGAGATTAGCACGTTCAACCGAACAAACAAACCCTCCAGCTATATAATATTATAATACTACGAGTATTTGTTAATTTTTTTTCTCTGTATTTTATTATCGTCCCGCTTCATTTATAAATTTGTTTTTTTTTTTATAAATCAGAGCTTTCATTAGTTATAAATTGGTAGGTAGGTAATGAAAAACAATAAATATTTTGTTTACTAACATAAGAGTAACACGAATGAGGGCAATGCACTAATGTTAGGAGAACGTTATTGTAATTCATTCTGTGCCAATTCTCCACTTGAACAAAACTCATCTTAGGACAACATGCATCATTTGGAACAATGACAGACAGTTTTTTATTGGCTGAAAACAAATTTTCTGTATAATTAAATGCCCCTTTATTTAATAATTTGGCACCTCAGACAAATTGGTGCAATGACAATTATATCATATATAATTGTGTATTGTTAATTTATGTATTAATTAGTAATAACCCATGCATATATTTCTGTCTTCCATGGGGCACACACGTGTGTTAGTATTTATGTAATTTTATAAAACATCCCTCTAAGAAACGAAGTCATACGAAAAACAACGATAAATGAAAAAGGGAGTAATTACTGTTTTTGATTGTATTAAAGACTGATGCTTACATCTTTAATTTCAACATAATGGTAATAACTATTACTGGTTTCAGCATGAATGGGTCGGCTCGCCCGGGGTAGTACCACCCTCTCATAGAAAACCGACGTGAAGTAACAGTGCTTGCATTGTTGCGTTTCGTTCGGTCAGTGAGAGCGCCGGAGACCCATCTCCCCTCCCCTCTCCTCTCCTTTTCCCTCCCCTAACCCTTCCCTCCGAAAGATGGCAACGCACTTACGACTCCTCTGGGGTTGTTAGTGTGCATGGATGGTGGTGATCACTTAACAGCAGGTGACCCACCTGTTCGTTTGCCACCTATGACATAAAAAAAAAAAAAAAAATGTAATTGTATTATATTGTGATAATTATATTTTTAACCAATATATTCTTAAGGAAATAAAATAATAAGTTAAATAATACATTATATGCATATAATAAAATAAGTAAACGAGACTTGTGTATATATTAAACATATTTTTCTTTATATTTTTTTAGATTTTTTGTCTGTTTGTAGGTTTGCCTGTGCGCTTGTATACTTTAATCTTCGAAACGGCCTAACCGATTTACATGCTGTTTTCACTGATGTATTGTGACAAGCGTCCCGTAATATTTAATATATATGTAATCCCAATCGTCTTATCAACAAAAAAAAGACATTTCACGGATCTATATACGGATAGGGTTGCAAATGTTTTTGATTATTTCGTTAACAGTGCACAGTTCGTGTTTTGCGTCGCCACTTCTCACCACACCAACAATCAGGCTTACCCTCGTCTATAGATGTTTCACATAAAAAAGTAAAATAATGGAAATATTGAAATAATAACATGTTATTTTAGAAATACGCTTCGGTCCATTTAGTTCAAATTTCGTTAACTGTAATTTGTACAACCATGATTGGATGTTTAGATGAAAAATAATGAATGGTTTCGCAGATAAGGTATCGAATATAAGTTGAGCTCTTATCAGTATGGTCGACCATATTAAATAGAGATCAGATTGTTGGTTAGTACTCGCGTTCGTCGGGTTCTGCTGGCCTATAAGCATGTCGATACCACAGTGTCGATGGACGTGGGTTAGAATGCTGGCACCTGAGTCGGAGCTTCCAGTGAAGGAAAATATCGTGGTGAAATGGTGGTATGGTCTTTTCTAAGTTCACCTAGCTAGCTACCATCCTTATGTTGGAAATCTGTCCCCAAGTATCTGTTGGTGTGTTCCGGAAGCTGCACTTGAGAACTGAGAACCAGTTTCCTCTAAGTTTACATTCTTAAACCACGATTACGATCAAAGGCTAAAACCTATACGATGTTATTACAAAAAAGTTAAATACGTATTGAATACTTGCTTTAAAAAGGTTACGTTTTAAATGCACCGCGGTCGCTGAATGTTCGCCATCTTGCTCTTTTGTCTCGCTTTGGTTACGTTAGGTTAGACTTGCGATAATGGATAACGCGAACTTGCCTCACTCACTCACTCATCGAATCAGCTCGCGCGCCCCGTCAGGGGCGTGCGGGGAGAGCGGAGCACGAGGGAAGTATGTTTATAATTGTTAAAGTTAGTTTTAATCCAAGGTAACTATTTAACAAGGACGAAGTTGCGGGTAGAAGTTAGTGTTTGATATATATATTTTTTAATTATTATATAGGGGGCAAACGAATGCGACAAGGAGAGGGGTTCCACAGGGGTCGGTCCTGGTGCTGCTCCTGTGGAACATGGGCTGCGACTGGGTGCTCCGCAGCGCGTCGCCTCATCTGTTACGCGCATGACACCCTGGTCGTAGCCCGGGGGGGAGAATGGGGGAAACTGGTGCGCCTGACCACGATGGTCACAACCCTCGTGGTCAGGCGTATAAGGAGATTGGGCCTCAGGGTGGCCCTCGAGAAGATCGAAGCCCTATTATTTCACCGAGTGCCACCACCTGCGACCCACATAATGGTGGAGGGCGCCTGGATCATCGCCTCGCGCTTGCTCTTGACCCGCGGGCGGAAGGGGGGCCGCAAGTGCGTATGTGAGTGAGTGAGTAGAGTGGGTGGAGTGGGTGGAGTGGGT